>QOCX01000528.1:52469-111446 GCA_005959815.1 Sarcophaga bullata
AAAAAAAAAAAAAAAAAAAAAAAAAAAAAAAAAAAACGAGGGATAAACAGTACTGTTTACTTTCACTTTTTTTCATTCAGCAACTTTATACACTATCCAACAATCGCTTGTACAACATTGTCTTCATCTATGCATAGTTTTACCATAATGACAATGACTACTTACTACTTGTATGCCATTCTGTATGACAATCCCTTATTGTTCTTTCATTTATTCGTTCATTCGTTCTAGAAAAAGGGGATTGTTTTTTTTTTTTTCAATTAAATAAGGAAAAAATCAAAAGCTATGTTAAGGATAATTCATAATTTTATACGGTACATTTGAGTGCGTGTACCATAGATACATATGTACATACATATGTATTGACATGCCATTTCAATTACATGTCATTGTCATTGTCATTGTCATCATAATCGTCATTGTTTTCGCTAAAAAAAAAAATATGACATTTTTAGTAGTGGGTTTTGTTTGCTTTTAATATTAATAAAAAAAATTTTTATGAACATAATTTTATTACAAAAAAACTGCAGAAAAACAGGAAAAAAAGAAAACAAGCAGAAATTGACATTAGCATTGGCATTGGCATTGGCATTGTTTAGTGGCCATAATGTATAATTTAATAAAAATTAGGAATTTATGTCAAATCACAAGAGTATTTTGAAAAGCCTTTTAAAAAAGGGGTTGTCAACATAAATAAAAGAATATTTAAAGATATGTTTTGTTTCTGTATGAACTTATAAAATTATTAAAAATTAATTTGAAATTATTATAGAAAAGAATTAAATTAAATTAAATAAAAAAAGCTTTTCCATTAAAATTGAATAATTGCGATAGGTAAGAGGATATGAGAAAGAAAACAAAATCAAATTCCTCTTTACATACATAATTGCTTACTACAAACCTTTAGTCAGGCTTACGACCTAGCTTCTCTACGTGAAGTCGGCGTAGTCTAGTAGGTAGTGTGTTGGCTTATTAGACTAAAGGTCATAGTTCGAATCCCCGGTCAGACATCAAAAACGAAATATGAAAAAAATATTTCTTCGGCGGCTTCCTCTCAGCAGATTTCTGGCAAAAACTCTGAGAGTAAATAAAATTGCCATGAAAAGTTTCTCAAAAAAATCTGTCGTTCGGAGTCGACTTTAAACTGTAGGTCCCGCCACTCATGTATAAAATTAGCACACACAACATAAGTGGTGTGAGAAGCTAGGCCGCAATCTTGACTGAAAGGTTGTAATGGCCAATTATGTATGTATGTATGTTCTCTACGTGAGTGGCGGGATCTACAGTTTAAAGTCAACTCCGAACGACAGATTTTTGAGGAAGTTTTCATGGCTTTATTTGTTTCCAGAGTTTTTTTTCAGAACTCTGCCGAAGAACTATTTTTTCATATTTCGTTTTATTCCAGATGTCTGATCTGGAGTTTGACCCGTGTGGTCTCATATCTAATAAATCAACACACTACCTACTAGACAATTCAATTATTTGGGATATACCACTTATTGAGTTTAATTAGGGACACCTTAGTCTACAATTCCAATATATTGTGGGAGATCTGCAACAAGTTCCATTTTTCCACAATATCCATCATTCTACCCAGATATTGTTCAAACAAAGTAGTCGTTCTTTTGTCTAAGTTTTTTCAATTTTCACAAGAAAATCTGTATTGCCTAAGCAGCTGTTCCACTCAGGAACGTGTGGAGTATAATTTTTAAGGAATGGAATCGTATATTTGGATGATTTCTTCCTTGACTATTTTTTGGTATATTCTGTTAAGCACTTAACATTGCTCTGTTAACTTTAAAATTAGCTCTGTTAAGAAATTTGGTTTTTGTCTTTGCTAGTTAAATTTAAATTTATCTTTACACACATCCTACTAGACATCGTATTTATAATTTATTTATTTTCGGCGTGGCAACTTCTAGAATATTGTTGTTGAATTGTTATTGTTATTGATTTCATTCGTATCTTTTGTGATATTTATTTGTAGTATTTCCTTATTATTTTTGTTGTGTTATAGTTTTTTTTTGTTGTCCTTTTTCTGAAAGAACAAAAAACACTTGAATTTTTCTCTCTTTGCAACAATATCCTACATTTTTATAGAAGTTAAAATCTTCTTTGCTAACAACATACGAAATATTCAATTTTTACAATTTATTAATAATTTATTGAGTTATCAAAATGTCTCTCCTTTTTAAAAGAATATTTTGAAAACTGTCCAAGTAATGGAGCCACCATCAAGTCATGGTTCCCAAAGAGATTTACCCTAATGTACGCATACTTAAGATCTTTAAAGATTTATGTATACTTCTGATTCTATTAATAAATCTCGACAACTTTTAATTGAAATGTTAACAGTTGTAAATACTTTTATAAACATTTTTGTTTTCTTTTTCAAATGTTATAAATCAAAATTATGTGTATTTAATAAATAAATAAAAGAAAACATTAAGCATTAATAGCTGATAATCGCATGCAATAAATAATTCATCGTGAAATTATAGTTTAAAATACAAGCAGCACAGCGATAAGACTTTTTAAAGAAACAGGCCAGCTCGCAGAGAGATTCAATTGAATATTCTCAGCTGATAGGGAGAGTTTAAATTTTTACACACGATTAAATAATTTTATTGTCATGAAAGGGGCACCAACATATATACATAAACTAACACCCCATTTAAACACCATAAAATTGAAACATTGTCTATGAACATCATCTAAGGGATTCGCATGTAAAACTTTTTTCCTAGGAAAAGAAAAAGAAAGGAATAACAACAACTAAATAAAAATGATATATTGTTGTACGAATTAAAAGTATTGAAATGTAATCTTATAGTTCCTGAGACTCTACTGTTTCTAAAAAAATATCCCGTTATTACAAGTTTCGCCTCTAAAGACTTTCTATATGCTACGTGTTCTTTCGTTAAAAGTTTTTATGATTAATCAGGCTTCAAAACAAAACCCAATATATGTTGAAAATAAAGAAGACTGAGGGAAGAAAAGGTTAATAAAAGTTATTGTTGTTTGCATACAACTTAATGGCAAGTAATTTATAAAGATTTTTACTTTGTTTTCTTAACTATACATACATACATGCATACATACATACATACATGTCTTGAAAGCGACATTTATTAATATTTTACCAAAGAACCTCATACTTATGATGATGATGATGATGCTATTGAGATGTGTAAATTACTATTACTATTGCAATTTGTTGTATTTATGTTTGCCAAAGTGGTCATAACCATGGCTTTTATTTGCCATGATTATTTCTCAAAATATGTTAGTATGGAAAATTTGTTTTTCTCTTTTGCCTTTTTTTTTTCGTTGTTGTCAGAGATTCTTATTTTTTGTTTATTTCTGTGAAAAAATGCAGACGACCTCAATTTGTCAATACACAGTACCGTGACGAAAATCCAATCAACTCGATATATGACGTCTTTGTTTCGCCTTTTCTCCTATAAAGTAAAAATTATATTCGTTTTAGCCTTCTCTTTGCCTTAGAAACTCTTTTGTTTTTTTCCCTGCAATTAAATTACAACAGCTAGCTTACCATGCTTGGATTTAAAACCGCGTACGTAGCATTAAAAATTTAAATTCAACACGTACTCGTACAGAATGTATTTAAAGATCTTGCAAATTTAAAATGATAACAAGTTGCATTTGATCAGACCAATTTTTGACTACTTGCCCAGTAAATCAAGTCCTATGGTGTCAATGATGATTTCAATATTCACTTCTAAAGCTTCAAAAGTTGCTGATTTGCCAGCATAAGCAAATGATTTAAAAAAACCTGATAAAATGTAGTCCTTGAGAGGTTAAATCGCATAAATGTGTGGGCATTCCCGGAAAATCCAAAGGTTTAGAAGAGAGACTCTCAACGTTGCTTTAGTTCCATCAAATACCCTTGATCTTTAGAACAATATTGTGTAGCTCTTATAGCAACATGCCTGGGGCCTTGAGTAAGACATTTTAGTTATCGTTACATCCCAAAACTAAAACGATTCTAGTCTCGCGGTCTTGTCCTCCAGCCTGGTGTCATAACAAGTATTATGACCTTATTTGGGTTACATCCATCGACTTAACATACTCCAAAAAAAAAAAAAAAAAAAATCCAGAAACGTTTAATTATAAGAGGGCTCTGTCCTCTCATGTCCTGTCCACGGCCTATTTCGCAAATAAATTTTTTACAAACGGATTTTTTTTAAAGTGAATTTAAAGTATGAAAGAAAACTTTTCTGCGTTTCAATACATTTCCATAAATTCCATAAGTTTCAGTGTTGTAAGCGGGGAATTATTGTACACTGGGTGCTTATATCTGGGGAATACTGTATACGAGTTGTACTGGTTTTTTTTTATTCCAAATTTACAACAAGCTTTGTAAGGTTCATTAAATTCGTTCTTACCGTCTATAGAAGTTTCTCTTTTTAATACAAGCATTGCTTATATACGCAATGTATTTATTACGAAATTGTTTGAATATTAACCAAATGTTCTTTCCACCACCCCCCCCCTCATCTTTAATGGTGTAAAAAAATAGAGACAAAAATTCTTATTTTTTTTTTTTTTGTTTTTGCATTTTCGACATATTTTTGCTACACATTCTGTATTTTATTGCAAATTTTTTTAAGGGTCATAAGCGTAAAAATTATTTTGTAGATGAATGAAGATTCATTCACACTGACTGCATATATTTGTTTTCCCATTGAGATGTATGGGTATAGTGATCACAGTATTAGTTTGGCTATAAAATGTGCTGATTGCACAATAAATTTCTTTGGATTTTTTTTTAAGAAAGAATGTGACAAATTATTGTATTACGCTTAACGGCTAAATGAAATTGTTTTATTTTTAAACAGCATTCTAGGCTACTTTTTTTTAATTAATCGGTAAAAGCAGGCCATTGTAAAATCGTTTTCTTTTGTTTTAATAGAGGAAAAAGAACGTAGCACTTAATGTGGTTACTGAATACCATAATTGTGCATTGAACTCAAAAGAACCAAGAACAAAGAAAGAAAGTTATTGTTTTTGATAGATAAGATAGATTTTTAGAGTTATGTATCGTTCGGAAGAAACAGAAAATAAAAAAAGTCTTCGTAATTATGAAGAAAAAAAAACAATTCCTAGCTTCAGTGCATTCGTGCAGCTTGTTCAATAGCAAAAATTTCCGCTTGAAATACGGTGATCTGGTTAGGTAATCTGTATGACCCGTTTAGTGCCAGTTTATCGGAATGAACTCCCGATCCACCCCGAACTCCGGATGAAACTGGCCAGTTTCCTCGATGGCCAGTTCCACAGTGGCCAAATGAACAGGTCTTCAGTCGTTTTGTCACCTAAAAACCGATGAAGTCTGTCCTAAAGTACAGGGCACTTGCACAGAAGGTGTCAGAAACAGCCAATGGCGCAGTGTTCCGTTCTTGTTAGAATGTGAAAAGTTCTCTCCACTGTTGGGCACAGCAGTTTTGAAATTCGACAAATAAATATATTGGACTACCCACAGTTTATTGAATTCCATGCTGCTTTTTCTAATTTGGGCCGATACCGTCCGTGCCAGTTCGTCTGCCTTTTTGTTTCCCTCTATGCCACAGTATAGGCGGGTGTTGATTTGACGAGTGCTTTGATTGCTATTTAACTGTCTACACATACGATCAAAGAAGGTAGGTCCTGGGTTTAACTCATACATGCAGCTTGTTCAATGGTAAAAATTTCCACCTGGAATACGCTGACCTGATTATGTAATTTGTATGACCAGTTTGTCGGAATGGACTCCAAATCCAGTTCCACACTCCATTTTTGAGCTATCGGTGGAGATTTTTATATAACCGTTATCTATGACAGCTTCCGCAACCCATTCTTCCCGTGTGGAAGTGTGATCTTGTGAGTTTTATATGTTCGTCCGAAAACAGTCTCATGGTATCGTCCATAACCCAGGTGATTCGGTTCTATTTTATGCCATATTAGAGCCTACGTGGCCTAAACATATCTGAGAACCTAAACCTCAGCGCAGTTCTAGCACCCACGTTTTGGAGGAAGATGTCCAATGATTGTAGAGACAAGATGATCTCGAGGCCAGCCTACGCTGTAGACTTCAAGGCGCCTGTGATGCCCAAACATGCCAACTTTTGAACCGTATTCAGCGTATTCTGAACCGTATTCAGCGAAGATAGTTAATTCGTATAGTCTCCTACCATACTAATGCCCCGTACGAGAGTATAGGCTTTACAACCACTGTATACATCCAGTGTATCTATCTACTTCCAAATGTAATTTTACAGACGTTCAAAGCATGCATTGCCTCAAAGGGTCACCATACCATTTGAACTGTAAAAAGTCAAATCCATTACGTTTTATCGAGGTTTCATGATATCCTAGAGAAGACATGTGTTCTACAGTGGATAGTGGCAACTGTTTTACCTTCTGTAGTGTCTTTAATTCATCGGACATTGTAAACCGATCATTGGAGTTACCGGACTGGATACATCTCCTCTGTTATGAGATAATAGGTTAGATTCTACAGAATAAAAGAGCACTACACCTGAAATTTGCCCTTTCCAAATTATATTCAAGAGCAACTTTTTATATCGCCGCTAGAAGTAATGCCATCCCGGCCGGCAGCAGTCCGTACAAATATGTTCCACTCAACACTGACTTACTATGAAGACTGTAGTGAGGATCCAAGTTAGCCTTACCTTGAAAATGCAGAATTTAACACCATGATAGTCGCCTAGGTAATCTGTTGGCTTATTAGACTTGGGGCCATGGTTCAAACCCCAAGTCAGACATCTCCAGCAAAACGGAAGATGAAAAAGATATTTATTCGCCGACTTCCTCTCAGAAGATATCTGGCCAAAAATTCTGCCATCAAAGAGTTTCTCAAAAATCTTTCGTTTGGAGTTGACTTTGAACTGCAGGTCCCGCCACTGATGTATAAAATTAAGACACACAACATAAGTTGTGGGAGAAGCTAGGTCTTAATGCTAACTAAAGGGTTGTAATGACCAATTATGTTTGTAAACCATGTGAAATAAGCCATGTAATAACACTTCATGTGAAAGATATTTAACAGATGATAGTCAGCTGTCAGACGGGCGGTTTTAAACCGCTAAATGGATAACCTATATTTAAATACATTTTTTCTATTTCCCCTCCCCCCACAGAAAATTTGAAGTTTCTTTCCGTCGAAAAGGAAAATTTAACTCTTTACTTGAGCAATTTCGAAAAATAAAAATTAAAAAACAAGAAATCAATTAAAAATTTTAATCTTATTAATTTCCATAATAAAACCATTTCAAACACAGAAAGAAAATTAAGAAAAGAGTCTCTAATGAAATTAAAGCAAAGTGTTCCAAGCTAATAAATCCTTGTACATTTCGCCAAAGCTAAAGCTGCCAAAGCAGCAGTATATCAAAAGCTATAAATATTTATTAAATGAAATTAACGGTTTCATAGCAACGTAATAAAATTACAAAGTCATACAATAAATAATTAAATATTCACAAAATTATCAAACAAAAAAAAAAAAAAAAATGAAAGAAAAAAAATTTTAAAGCCAAATAGCAGATAGCATTTAACAATTAAGCTGTTTTTTATGGCATCGCAATAAGGAAAACCCTTTGGCGAAAAGATTTTCTAATATTTTAAGTCAATAATGGTTGGATACTTTATAATGATGTCATACCGAAACAGATACACATACAGATACAGATACAGATACAGCTGCAAAAAAAGGGGTGAGTCTTTGAAAGAACATCGAAATAAATTCACACCCACTTTCGTTTTTTGATAATTTCTAAAAGAGAAAACACAATTTATTTATTCATTCATTCATTCATTCATTCATCCATACTGTTGATGCATTCATTCATACTCCTGCTGTTTAAATATTTGGCAAGTGATTAAAATTAAAGCCATGTTCATGGTATAATGTTCAAACTTTATGTAGAGGTTTGTTAACTTCTTTCAGTATTACGTTCTTACGTTACAAAATGGCTTAAAAGGCGAATGAGGGACGGAGAACAGAAACGAAGAAAAAAAAAACTGATGATAACGCACATTTACATAAAGTAATAGACACCAACATGATAATAATTTTATCATTTCTGACTACACCCCCTCTCTCCTCTCCCCAGCCACCATTCAACAACCAACAACAACAACAACTGCCACTTGTTTGCAACATGCTGAAGACAAGTGTACAGTGCTTACCCATGAACAACATTTGGGCATATTTCATGCTTTAATGCTCACTAAAGTCTAGCCAGCCAAGCAACCAAGCCAAGCCAAGCCAACCAACCGAATGTTTTACATACTCGTACAACACAATTTCAAGTTGAATATTTAATTAATTCCTCTCGGAGGGAATTTATTTATTGTTTTTCTGGTTTGCCAGTGTTGTAGTAACCGAACTTAACAAGTTTTCAAGTTGCCACGGCATTTAAGGATTTTGAAACTTTTCAATTTGCTGCACAGGGACATCCGTTCATTAAGCGTTTCGGTATCTATATCCTGTTCCTGTTCTATTTTCATTGAGACGCTTTTAATACGCATCCTTTCGTTACCATAAGTTAACATGGTACATGGTATCGTTACATATGGCTTTTGAATATTCAAAAGTGTTCCTTATTAATTATGACACTCTCCTTTTCCCGCCTCATATGAAAATTTATTTGTTTTAATGGCATTGTGCTGTTGGGTTAACCATCGACATGACACCAACAACTAAAACACATTTGGTGAATGTCAGCGCTATTTGACATTAGACGCATGAAGATTCAAAACAAATACTCAAAACTGTAGGCAGTGTAGAGAGAGATAGAGAGAGAGAGATAGAGAGAGAGGGTGGGAGGAATTTAATCAGTTTGTCATAGAAATTCTAGGAAAGTAGTATAACACTATTGAATATGATTTTGAAGAAAATCAGAATTCCTGATAGAATATGAATTGCGATTGGTATTGTAATCCCTGGAGCATCTACTTGCAATTAAGTTCTTCAATCTGGCAACTGTTATATACAATATGGTAAAACAATTGAGCTCTGGGGTGTAAATTCTGAAACATATGTTCGTCAAACTTACGGTAAAAGTTTCCAGAAATCGAAATGAAAATCCATTCATGCTCGTATTGGATCGGAGAAATTTAATCAATTGCTTCGGTATCATGGTGTTCATACGTATGTATGTACGTACATAATTAGGCATTAAAAGTTTTCAGGCTTATGTATGCTTTTTTTTTTTTTTTTTTTTTTTTTTTTTTTTTTTTGTCTTAAGCCGGAGGTGGGAATTTTCGAAAGACACTTTTGTTCCAACAAAAGAGTGCACGATTCACCATCATAGCTTTAAAGCTTTATCCTACTAATTAATTCAGCCATTCTCTGGCTGTATTGGCTCCATAGAATCCTAGAGATGATGATGATGTTCGGAGTTCCAGGCTTATGTATGTATGTATGTACATATGTATGTATGCATGAAAGTATGTATGTATGTTTATTTTTTTTTTTGTCTTAGGCCGGAGATGGGAATCTTCAAAAGTTACTTTTGTTCCAAAAAAAGAGTGCACGATTCACCATCACTGGTGCCTACGTACTAAACCCACCCCCTACACACTTCGACCATTCTTCCCCCGCGGGACTGCCATAAGGTATTACTTCGCGGAGGGCTGGTTAGTTTTAAAGCTTTATCTCACTAATTTAAATTTCGCCTTCGTTCCTCCAACATTCGGAGTTCCAGCACAACTTCAGCCATTCTAAATCTGGGACAGCATGTTAGAATATGCTCCGCATCTTTCTCCTCATCTACACAGTTTGGACAAATAGGGGAAGTATCATGTCCAAATCTGTGCAGGTACTTCCTGAAGCATCCATGACCAGTTAGGAACTGGGTCACGTAATAGTTCAGCTCGCGATGATTGTTCTCCATCCAAGGGGTTATATCAGAGACAAGGTGAAATGTCCATCTTCCCTTTAAACTGTTCTCCCATCGTGACTGCCATTTGTGCATGGAAGTTCTTCGACCATTACCATTCTTACAACCCTCGATATTATTATTCTCCTTTTAAATAGATTTGGTTCTCCAATATTTGCCATCATTCTCGTCAGTGCTCCCTGGGTTACAGATGCCTTTTCGCCGATGAATTTATCGTGCTCCTTAAAGTTCAACTTGTCGTCGATAAGTATTTTATGGACCTCTTCGATTCGATCTTGACGCCACCATTGGTCACTTCCATCTTCTCCACTTATCAAAACGACCTTTGTTTTATGTGCAGCAAGTGTCAAACCTGCCTCATCAAGCCGTGCTCGGACCTTTCGAATCGGTATGTGCGTCTTCTCCTCTAATTCCCTTACCGTCTTAACAACCGAGACTATGGCAATATCATAGTCAATTGTAGTTCCGTTAGGCAATTGCAGTCGAAGTACACCCAAGTACAGAGCCCTGCTTGACACCCGCCGTCACCACGTACTCCTTTTCTCCATCATCCGTTAGGTATATTAGCTTCCTGTTCTGAAAGTAATCATTCAACTAATCTCCATTAGGTATGGCGGCGTAGCCATGTTGAAAAGGGATCTCATAATCCGCCCCCAATTCGCCGAATTAAACGTGTTCCTAACGTCAAATGTGACAACCGCGCAGTATTCCTTGGAGCCAAATATCCATCTTTAGCCTTCTATTGCGTCTTTTGCGTCTTTTGTAATGTATGTATGTATGTATGTATGTATGTATGTATGTATGTATCACAATCCTTCAGGCTTATGTATGTATGTATGTATATGAGTATGTATATATGAGTGTATCGATAAATTTTGATCGATACGATCTACGAAATTGTACAATTCTCATTGACAATTAAGTCACTTCCTATATATTGCTGGCAAATTCGTTAGTTATTCGTTATTACTCCGGAGCAAGAAATCTTAAGACTTGCTTGCGAAGTTGAGCTTTCATTCGAGTCGATGGTCTAGGGCACTAAAACCTTGCCTTTAAACCTGATTTTTCTTTTAAACTTTCGTTGTTTTTCTTCGCAAGTATCGTCTAGCCTCTGGACAATTGATTAGCATGCCAAAGTAGGGCTTTAACAAGCCTGTCTCACTTTACTTTTAGATAGATTGACGAATTCTGCAAAGTGACTTTACTTGAACACGTAACACATAACGTTTCGTATGCATTTTTTAAGCAACAATGCATCAAGATCTATCAAGTACAATATGTATGATAAGAACCTCGTATAATTTTATCTTTGTATCTCAAGGGAGTGCTTGGTTTTCTAGTTGTCTGATGTGCTGCGAACAGCTTATCCTTTATATGCTGTAGGGGTATTCATGTATAGGCCTGTGCATGCAATGTTTTTCTACAAAAAGCCATATCAGCCAATATTTAAAACGTGAAGTTCAGTGCATAATTGGTCATTACAACTCTTCAGTTAGGATTACAATCTAGTTTCTCACACCACTTGTGTTGCATGTTTGATTATGGCGGGACCTACAGTTTAAAGACGACTCTGGACGACAGATTTTTAAGAAATTTTCATTGCAAATTTTATTTTCTCTCAGAGTTTTTGCCCGGAAATCTGATGATGAGCAAATCACCCAAGAAATATTTTTTTTGTATTTCAGTTTCAGTTGGAGACGTCTGACTTGAGCCAACATACTACCTACTAGACTACGGCACTTTAGTAGCAACACACTGAGCTTTAATTATCAGTTTCCTTTGTTAAATTGCTTTCTGTTTTATGTATTGCCATAAACAAAAATGAGTTCCCTTATCTGATCAAAGCAGAACATTTCAAGGTATACACACCTTGAAATCACAGATTGCCAAAGCAACAAATCTCGCCAACAGTTTACACGTTGTTAGACAAGAAAAGTGAGGTGTTTATGGCCTTACAAATTGACCATCTTTTACCCTCTGAGAAGAAAAAATAAATAAATTAAGTGCGTAGATGGACTCTTACTGCACACAGGATATACAATTTAAACGTAAAATATGGTATTTTGGACACGCTTTATTATTGTTTGTAGTTTTTTTTTTTTAAGTAAAAAAAAAACAAAAAAAAACTCGTAAAAATTAAGGAAAAGCGAAATAAATATGCGGCAAAACGTGGCTACCGCTGTTGTTGATTGGCAAGATACCAAAAGAAAAAAAAAAAACTTACGCATTTTTAAATTACAACGCTTTTCCTGCCTTTTTTTCTTAACAACAAAACAATGGAAATTTTTATTGCTTTACAAATTTCATGTTTAACCGTTGCAAGGACCGGCTATTAACAGTGTTTGTTGTAAGGATGCTAAAATAAAATAAAAAGATCCTAAAGATATGCGTTTACTTTTCTTGGGAATTAAAAAGTCATAATTTAAAAACACTCATACTAACGACAACACACCACAATACACCACAACACACCACACCACAGCAAACACTGAGTTAAAGTAACACCCACATTTAATTTAAACGCTGTAAAACACTGGTCCTACTACGACGAGCCAAAAAACAAACATCAACACTTTAAAGTTCTTTTTAATCTCTTGCTGGCTGGTTTGCTGTTTGGCATTCCTTACATACCGTAGAGGGTTGCTATCTAATGCGTTTCCACTTCCTTTACGCCATTTATGCACAGTACCGGATACAATTGAATGTGTTGTATTCTTTCTATATGTGGGTGTTGGCTAAGTGCGTGAGTGAGTGAGTATATGTTGAGTTTTTAATTTTAAAAAATTTTCTGCTTTTATATGTTTTTGATATTTGATTCGATTTTCTTCAAAAAATATTTTTTTATTTTTCCATTTCCTTTATGTGTGTGTGTGTGTTTGTGTATGTTTTTAATGCATAATTTTTAATATTTTTTTTTTTTAATAATTTTCCAACAAATGATTATCATGAGCATTTCTACTGACATCTGTAAGAGATTTATGACTTTTATTTGCCATCTTTTTGTTGCTTTCCCCCCAGAGAGAATGTATTTTGGTTTTAACATTTAAAACAATCATCGTGTATTAAAATTTTTTAAATTTATTCCGCTTTTTTTACAACTCAAAGGAAACATTTGATTAACGTTTTTGTGTTTGATGTTCAGTTTGTTGATTCATAAAATTAATTTCATCTGAATTGTATAATTTATGTAAAATGAATACAGAAATGATAAGTCAGTTCGTCGAAATATGTTTATCGTAAAAATGACTATGAAGGATGTGACTTCGCACGCTGCGCAGTAGCGGTTAGTCACGTCCTAATCATTTTTTAAAAATTCTCACAAACCCAAACTACTGTTCATTGTATCTTTAATAGAAGCTAAACCAGTTGTCCTGTTAACTAAGGTTCTACTTAGTCTAAACCTACATAATTGATGATTACAACCCATCAGTCAGGATTAAGATCTGCTTAAGGCCAGAGATGCTCACAACACTTAAGTTGTACCTGTTAGCGTTTTGTTGGGGATGTCTGAGGTGGGGTTTAAACCTTGACCTCACACACTACCTACTAGACTACGGCAACTTCAGTAGGCTGGATGTCATTGTTCTCTACTGTACAGTACACCAAGTTGTAATTGAGTGAATGCACGATGCAATACAAAGAAAATTCGTTCAGCTGTCACACAATCCATATGTGGAAAACTCTTCCTGCAGAACTTTGTACTGTTACTCATGAAATAGATAGATTTAAATCATTATTCGATCTTACAATCCTTTAGTTAGAGTTAGGACATAGGTTTTTGCACTACTTTTTTTTTTGGGTATCTTAATTTAATTCATGAACAGCGAGACCTACAGTTTAAAGTTTGAGAACCTTGTCATGGTTATTCTATTTTTCTCTCAGAGTTTTTGCCAGAAGACTGCTGAGAGGAAGTAGGTGCAGCAATACATTTTTTATATTTCGCTTTGATTGAGATGTCTGAGGCTTGAGTCCCGGCCTCATGTCTAACAAGCCACCACACTTCCTACTAGACTAAGGAGACTTCAAAGATTCACTTTAATCTCTCCCACAAACAATTTGTCTAGATCTAAATCTATTTGTACTAAAAGAGAAAAATTATTCCCTCACGCGCCAAGTTCGAAGATCTAAGCAGTTTTTTATTCTTTCCATTCGTTAATGGAATGTACCTCAGCTATTTTTTTTATTTCATTGCATTGTTGCATCCTTTTCTGTAACGGAAAAAACTTGATGTTACTCTACGGTATATAGTTCTAGGAAGGTAGTGTTGCCATTTGTCAATACTAAGCAATAACACTATCTGTGAGAATGTATTGTGTTTATTGTGTAAATAACTTTGTTGAGGAAATTTTTAATAACACTTTGCAGAAAACTTTGAAAAATTGTTTACTCTTCTCACGGATTCGAACCTTGATTGGCTTGATTTGCAGTCGATCACTTTAACCAGACCACCACTATCGCTTGGTGTTGATGAAGATCTTCTTTTATTATTCTTTATTTCTTTGACTACAACAAGAAAAAACCATCTTATCCTATGGTTATATATCGTTTTAATTTCTTCCCCTGACTACTTTATATGTCTTACCTCTAGAGAAACAGTTCCCATTCATATAATTATAGCACGGACAAATACATCGAGGGTTCTAATCTTAGGTAATATAAATTTTCACCAAAAAGCATATACTGTTTAGGGAAAAACACTGCAAGTTAAGATAAAAAAGACTCAGTTTAAAAACTATTTTTTTAATGCAAACTTGATTACTGATGGTTCCTCACTGACGAAAACAGTTTTCAACTTGCAGCACTAGGTTTCCGCTCCCACATTTTTGTCGTTTAAACTCTATCAAAAGCGATCAGGCTTTGAGTGACCTTCAGGAAACAAGACATATGGGATTTGCGGTTTGTTCCCAAGTTGCAAATGGAACTGCAAATAGGTCTCTAATTTATGTTTCAAACTATGATTTGTATTATTTATACATACATACATATGTATGTACAGTATATGTAGGTTAAACAAAGAAAATGTGTTTTATTTGAACACCACGGCCCTGGCGGAAACAAATGTCGATCGAGCAAAAATGTTTGAAAGTGTTGTATAGTACTCCACCTCTTCCTGCTTTTTATCCAATTATCTATTTAAGTCAAGAATAATTTTAATGCTTTATCGTCTATTAATGAAAAATATGAGCTTCTGCTTTCTTTCTCAAGCTTCTTGCTTTCTTCTTTAAGCTTCTTGCTTCTTCTCAAGTCAAATATTCAAATCTGTTGTACATTGATTAATCTTCCCTTTCTGCAAACAGCGCTGTGATGTATTTGTAAATGCGGCTTCATAAGGCACTGTTCCGTAAGCCCAACAAATTATCAGGTTTTTAATACAAACTGAAACCCAAATGCAAGGCAGTTGAATTACATCTGCATATACTTGTATTTTGGATATCATCGTCCAAAAAGAAGCAGTAGGGCTTTCAGAATCTTTGCACTACACTGTGCGGGCCATTAAGTGAGCATATGTTATTCATCATCAAGCCTTTTTATTGTTTATTGTAACTTGGACCATATGCACGGTTTAGTGTAACAGATCAGTGTCTCTGGTGGGAATCGAACCCATGACCCCCATGCTAATAGTTCATTATACTACACACCAGACCACAATGGCCTGCCCAAGCCTTTATAAAGTGAATAAACTCTTCATTTTCTAAATTTATATTTATGTATTGCCCAACTCTTCTGCTAGACAAACTACATTTTTATAGGTCCATTGAAGAGGACCATGATTAAGTTATTCTGATTTATTTAGTAGTACAATGTCCTTTACAAAGTTAGTGGCCTTGACCTCAGTTGGTAGATTGAATTGCTGAATTCCATAGAAGTGAAGCTATTATGTTTAGGGGAAACATCCGTTAACTACAGATTGTTTGGGGCCGAAAGTTCTGAAAGATGTCAGAGATTCTCAGATGTCAGTCAAAGAACTAGAGTGACTGGTTGCGCCCATTTTTCACTTATCAATTAAAAGTTAAGTGCTAGCAGAATTGCTTGTTCTTTATTTCACTTTTATTTCACTAAGTTTTAATCAAAAATACAATTTCAACGAGTCATTCTCTAGGATTTTCTTAACACCCTTGATGTTTCTCTCTCTGCATAGTTCCCCCCACTCCATGCCTGTCATTGGAATTCTAATCAATTTTAAAATCACACATCATACTCTTCATTAGATTAGATTAAGAAAAGACATTAGTTTTGTTTTTGTAATATTCCCTAATGCAGACAACCAGAGTGACCCTAATCGAAATTACGTGCTTTGTTTGGTTACGTGTTAAAATCGACAGGACGACATATTAAAACATCCTTAAACAGGAAAACAAGCAACACACTGATGCCATACGCACACACATTGGTTAATACAGACGAGAAAATAACACTTGCAAAACTGGAGAATAAAATAAAATTAGAAAGAAGAAGAAAAGAAAAACCGGGACTTGTTAAAAGATTTGATTGATTGAAAATGAAAGCGACGCATGAGACCATAAGCAGCAGAAGACGATGAAGAAGGATGAGGAGTAGGCAATGCCGTTAACATAGTCAGGGTGATGATGAGAGGAAACTAACAATGGAAAACGGCTACCAGAATGTGTAAGTACATGATGATGAAAGAATTTTAAATGAAAATTGCAAAAAGTACTTATCACTCCCTCCACTCGGGTGTTGATGAGATAGATGATGGTGGGGAAAGCAAATCGCAATAAGGAAGTAATCACAACTACGGTTTACAAGTAGTAGAGCAAATAATAGCGCCAGTTGATAAAGGGAGGAGGACTAACTGGATGATTGAACCAAAAACATACATAATCATGGTTATTGTTATCAAACGGTTTAAATGGGAAATTGTACTACCAAGCAATGACAAGACATAAGAAGTGAATTTATTCAAACACTAAGACTGGTGAGCATCTTGGCCATCATCTAAAGCAGTTCAAGCGAAATCTATACAAAGATAACAAAACTTTAAACAATTTTTGTTTTTTTTTTTTGGTAAATAAATCGTATCAATATTTGACCATTTAGTTTAGAAAACACGTCACTGTGGTACATGCTAACTGCAAACAGTCTGTGTAATTATAATATTTAATGCAGATGTGGCAAGAACCAAAAAGAATACAAAAAAAAACGTCTTTTACGTCTTCGTTTTGGGTACATGTTACTCCTTGTAGTGCTTGTCAGACAGTCAGACCAGAAACCGTTTTTATTTCTAAACTAAACTAAAGAAAGTTTTCCTTTCATTCATGCCGTTCATTTTAGTTTCTTTGCGTTAATATTTCTTGGAATAAAAAACTTTTAGTTTTGCTTTAGTTGGCAAAAAGATTTTTCTATTCTTTGGCTGAACGAAGGCAAACGAAGTAAGTGAGACTAGGAAAAATATTTTACTCAGACGAAGCTGTAGGAACAGTTGGCAATGCTTGCAAAATGAATTATGAGTTCGATGTTGGAGTATGTATGCTTCTTTTCATCTTGCTAGCCTAAGAAATAACGTGTTACCTGGCAACTTCATTTATTAAGACGTTGGCAACACTATCAAATATTTTATTTTTAATTCGTTTAACAAAGTAGGCGTGGCAAAATTTGAATTAGTATTAGAAAAGCTTGTATTGCTCCCGAATTATTGTAATCCTTAACATCAAGAATATGTTGCGTCGTAACTTGATTTATTTTCCTTACAATTTTTTACTTTTAAAACCTTTCTAATTTACTACGAGAATCAGCCATTGTAAACAGCCCGTAAACTTATTTAGAATTGAATCAACTAATGGAGCTATTAAACATAGGTTGTCAAAATTTCTTTCGGATTAAGAGCTCAGTTCTCTCATTAATCATTCAGGGTCTTATATTAAATCAATTTCCCTAAGTATACAGATTGTTAAGAGGTTCAATGTTATTTTCTGATCCTGAACAATTCTCGCCATCTGTCAAAACGAATTGTTATAGTTTGGACTAATTTCCATTACAAATAAACACATCCACGGGCACTGCGCTCATAAAGCGTCATGGCCCACTGGTGGTTTACTTGCAATTTCATATGACAGGCGATGATCCACAAGGGTTTATAAATGCATTTCAAATATGCCGGGAAAAGACAAAATTGTCTCTCTAATACACGCAGAGCGTAGAGACATTGAAAAAAAGCGCCGTGTAGAAGGTGTAGCCATAGGTTAGTGGATAGTGTGTTGGATTATTAGACGTGAGGCTATAGAAAATATTTCTTCGGCGAATAGTTCTCAGCAGAACAAAACAAAAACTTTGAGAACCATGAAATGTCGTTCGAAGTCAACATTAAACTGTAGGTCCTGCCCTAATCATGTATAAAATTCACCCATACAACAGAATAGGTATGAGAATCTAGGTCGTAATACTGCCTGAAGGGTTGTAATGACCAATCATGCATGTATGTAACGATCATAACCTTTAAACGATAGAAATATGTATTCCACACATAGATATTAGTCGAGGGGTACTTATCGACCTTTACGAAAAAAAAACTTGTTAATATCGTAGTAGGTAGTGTGTTGGCTTATTAGATGTGAACTTGTATCATAACTACTGGCTCAGTAATCTCGAACAAAACGAAATATGAAAAATATTTCTTCGTCGACATCCTCTCAGCAGTCTTCAGGAAAAAGTCATGAACATTTTCTAAAAAAAATCTGTCGTTTGGAATCGACTTTAAACTGTAGTGGTGAGAGAAGCTAAATCGTAATCCTGACTAAGGAGCTGTAATGACAAATTAAGAAGAAGAAGAATGTCGGTGAGGCCATTCTAAACCACTTCCATCATGACCTCAAAAATGTGGCAGATTGAGCTTTCGAAAGCGTTGCCCATTATAAAAATTTACTTTTATTCAGACAGGTACATGCTCCGAATAAATAAGGTTAAAAATGGTATTTACATACATACATACATAATTGGTCATTGCAACCCTTCAGTCGAGATTACGACCTGGCTTCTCACACCATTTATGTAGTGTGTGTTATTTTTTTACATGAGGTCTACAGTCTAAAGCCGACTCTTAGAGACAAATTTTTTCCTTGGGAAACTTTCCATGACTATTTTAATTTACTCTCTGAGATTTTGCCAGAAATCTGCTGAGAGCCATGGCCTCACATCTAATAAACTCACACACTACCTACTAGACTAAGGCGACATCAAAATTAATTAATTTTATTGTGCATACCACTTTTAATGTCTCTTCAAGCGCCCATCCTTTTGAACAGATTATGTATGGTTCCATATTTAAGGTCCAATAATCCTCTTTCAGTGATCAAGCAATCTAGTAGAACGATATTATGTTGTGGGTTTTGATTTCTTATACAACTTAAATGTTAAATAGAGCCACCGATTTGTCGAAGGGGAAAAACCGTATAATACCGTACCAGAGTTTCATCTCTAATTCGATATCTTTGTATAGATTTGTTCAACAAGATTGCTGGCTTTGAACTAAAAAATGCCAAGTCGTCTGAGATAAAATGATTGGTCGCAGTGATATATGCTTTATAGCATCATGTGCAACCTTTTAAACATTTCTTTAACCGTTTTTTTTAAACTATGTACGTAGGGTACTTAATAAAATCGAAATGACTAACTTTATTGCAGTTTTAAAATTTAAAGGCAGAGTTCTTTTGTTGCTCGAAACGTCTTTCCTACTTTTTTATTCAAAGTTTTTTTTTCCTCCAGTCTATGTCTTGATTGCTACAGATTAAGTCAAATTTGCTAAACTGCGGCCAACAATAAATTTTCCATAAAAGAAAAGACAAAAAAAAAGGAGCACGAAATAAAGAAAAAACATGCAGAATTAAAAATTAAAAACATTTTCTTCTTTAACTACAACTGCTGCTATTGCAACTCGAACATAAAGCCTTAAAAAACGGCACAATGAACGGGAACAGGTAAAAGACGAAGTAAACTTATCTTAATGACTTGCTGAACGCAACTGTTTAAAGTGGTTTGAATTTGAATAAAAAAAAGGGTATTAAAATCGTGTTAATTCCGGGATTTCTGTTACGACTTTATTTCTATTTTTTTTTTTTTGTTTTGTTGTTTCTTTTTTTTTTTTAACATAAATTTTACCTGCTAAAATAAAAATGTCACGCCTTTGCATATGTCTGATGTTAGAAAATTTATGGCAGTTTGTTTTAAAACAAAACATTCTAAAGGATTTAACGAAAAAGATTTACAGCTTAAGAGTCTAAAAGATGAGCGAGAGTAACGTTGTGTACAAATTTACTCTGGTTGGGATTCATTTCGTTCTTTTTTTTTTTCTTCTATTTGCCGGCATTTTTAACAAATTAGTTTTTAAAAGTTTTGCGTTTCAAAGAGATTGCAGGTTGGTGGGAGAGAATATTTAATTTTTTTCTTTAAAATAAGAGTACTAAACGGTAACTTTTCTTATTTAAAAAATTCTCTCATGTTGTGTGAGTTAATTTTATGCATGATTGGCGAGGAATGTACAGTTTAATGGCGACATTTTTAGAACGACAGATTTTTGACAAACTTTGCATGGCAATTTTATTTACTCTCCGAGTTTTTGCCAGAAATCTGCTGAGAAGAAATTGCCGAAGAAATATTGCTTCATCTTTCGGCTTGTTCGAGATGTCTAGGCTGGGGTTTGAATAACGGCCTTTCGGCCTTGAATAACAGCATTTCTGTTGCCACCTTCTAACGGGTACCATATAATAGAGGAGAGTTTTATCGACTTTTACTGTTTGTTGAATAAATTTATAAATTTTCTGAAGAACTTTAATTTATTTATTTTTACACGGAGTACGTAGTTTTTACTTACGGGCAGTAGTCAATGGGCGTGGCCAATTTTGGTGAATTTTAATTTTTTTTATTAATTTGATCAGAGAGAATGTTTAATGCCCAGCTTTAACGAACTAGCATCACTCCTTATATTTTTTTGTACAAAAATGTAGAAAATCTGAACTGAACTTTAAGAATGACTTTGGTTTACACTCTGAACTCGTTCGGTAACTCTGAACTCACTAGAAAGTGTCACTATTGTGTCAACGTTCTTTCTGAGCCCTTGAATGTCCCACTTGTTTTGGTTCCTGACCACAGGGACATTGCAGGCAGCTGTAAGATCAGCTTCCCAAAGCACTTACACTATAATGCCACTTACACCCAATGCCACTTACATATATATTTTGGTTATTACAACCCTCCAGTATGTTAAATTTATACATAGGCGGCGGGACTTCCGAAACGTGAGAAATTTTTTATGGCAATTTTATTATCATAAAAGTTTTTCCAAGAAGTCTGATGAGGGAGATCGCGAAGAAATATTTTTTCATACTTCTTTGTTTTAATGTCCATCCTTGGGTTTGAACCGTGACCTTACGCCAACACACTACCTACTAGCGACTTCAACCACTTACCTGGGTTAAATTGGAAATTGGTGAAAATTTCTTCCTGGACTCCAAATGCCTCAAATGCTTGACTCACTTAGCCCACGATATATAGAAAGTCTACCAACCAAATATTCAAACTAATTTACAATGTCATTTCGATCACAGTGACCATGATTACAGGTAATTGCGTTATAGAAAGATAAGCAGAAGAACTGCAGCTCGCATCAAACGACTTCTGCCGAGAGCTTGTGGGTCTGCTGAACAGGAGCAAATTGAACTCTACTTTCTTTGTAAATGCTCATTTTTTGCGAGGGTTATCGGAGTTTGTATTCCTTGTCAACTTTAAAGAGTTATCATCTATTGAGACCAAGGGTATAGCTTCGTTTATTAAACTTTCAAGCTGGTTTCCTGCAAAGGATAGTCGTGATTTAATGTACAGCAACTGCCCTAACCAACTTCTTCGATTATTTTAGTGGAATTCAGTTAGTACAGGGATTGTGCTTCCCGGAGACGTCACTACGGGCCGCTACCACGACAAGGTACTTACCCACCTACCATGACAAGCTAATTACCCACCTACCTTGATGACTTGGTTTGGCAAACAATTCGTTAATGAGATAACAAACATTTAATAACTTTATTCTATGGGGTCGGCTACTAATCGGTTGAAATTTGAACCAGGTTCTTTTGCATTTGGCAATACTTTTGCCATTCTATTCTGTCACAAAATTCAATATATTATCTCCACTGAACGTAATGAATCGATTTATTCTTGAGCAATGATGGGATTTATTATGCAACCGCGAAACTGCACGACAATGTCGATTTTGTCAACCAAAATTGTCTTTTCAAATAAGTCTCATTTTCATCTTTGTGGGTGCGTTAATAAGCAAAATTGCTGCATTTGTGACTCAGAAAACCCACACGTGGCCTTACAGAAGCCAATGCACCTATTACGAGCTACTGTTTGGTAGAACGGAGTCTTCATTAGCCCATACTTCTTTGAAAAGATACCTATCTCACCATATTAACTAAATTGTTTGTACCCGCTCTTCATGATATTGATGTGAACGATGTTTGGTTTCAACAGGATGCTGCAACTTGCCACACATCTCATGCCACAATCGATTTACTGCGTCAAAGATTTGATGGCCGTTTAATTAGACGAAATAGAGATGTAAATTGGCCGCCAAGAAGTTGCGATTTGTCACCGTTGGGGTTATTTTCCGCGTGGCGCCGTTAAAGAAAAGTGTAATGCCGACAAAACAGAGACTATTAAGCATTTAAAGGCCAGCATTCGTGATGCCATTACCGAGATATGACCCCAAACACTATAAAAAGTGCATGAAAATTGGTCGGATCGAATAAGGTACTGTGAGGCCAGCCCTGGTTGCCATATGAATGAAATAATATTTCATTTCTAATCGGAACAATTGTATTTTGACAACAACAACAACAACAACAACAAATATTTGGAAATATTTTTAAACCGTTTTGCATTTTTAAATTTAAACATTTAAATCACCCACCCTATATTAATTCATATTTATGTGTGTAGGAGTGTAATACAATTACCTTTTATTTATTTTTCTTTTCTGTACAAATATTTTTAAAATTTCATTTCAACTACCGCGTTGACAATTTCCTAAAATTTCTAAATTCAAAAATATTTGTTGTTTACATAAGGGCACACTGTTATTTTTCCTGTCTAAAATATTGATTTGAAAACAAAAAAGTTACCTGCTGTTTATATGTATAATTATTGTTTGCCACAAATGTGGCAAATTTTTTAAAATTCAATCAAATTTGGGTCTTTTTTGCATCAAAAAACAAAAACAAAATCAATATCACGCCTATATAAACAAATACCCTTATCGCCTATGATCATGATAAAAATAAATCCCCAAAAAAATTATTAACAAAGTCAAATAAAAATCTGTAAAACACTACAAATCTACAAAACAAATCTAGAAATTCAAACTCATAATGAAATTTATAAAAAAAGAAGAGAATTTGAAGCAACATGATGTGACCATACATGTTTAAAAAATATTTTTTTTTTTGTTTGCAAATTGAAAATTTTAAAAATATTCACAGAAAAAAAGAAAAAAAAACATGACAAAATTGACACATGCAGTGATAAAACACAGAGAAGGAAAATATTCTTGTAATGCGATTAAATAATGCGAGTGTTTATAAAACACTACATTCATGCATGCTGGCATGTGAGTCCTTTGTGAGTCCTTTTATTTTCCTGGTTCCCTGTGTTTTGTTTTGTTTTGTATTTTTCTGTGTAAACCATTGTTAAGTTGTTTATTTGTGACCAGGGGTTAGAAAAATTGACAGGGCATGTCAATATAAAATGTTGTCTCCCCGTTTTGTTGTAAGGAAAAGCCATAAAATGAAAATTGGTCCAATTTGCCAATGGGATTATTTGTGAAAATCTTTCAACCAAAATAACCAGAAAAAAACAAAAAAAAAAACGGAAAAAAACTAAAAGAAAAGCGAGAAACAAGAAATCCATATAAAATAATAAAATAAAATGACAACCACGTTGTATTAAATTAAATTTGTTAAAAGAAAAATCTCATGTGATAACACAGGAACTGAAAACCGGAAATTGCAGTATTTTAAAGGAATTGATTCTTTAACTGCCAAAAATACACTATTGATGCAATGAAAGACCAAAATTCTAAAGCCATTAGTTCTAGTCCTAAAGAGTATAAGAGAGAATAAGTAACCTACTCAATAGTGTAGTAGGTTCAAATCCTAGGGTTGACATCTCCCACAAAACGAAATAAGAAAAATATTTCGTGGGCGACTTGATCTCAGCAGATTCCTTGCAGAAACTCTGCGAGTAAATAAAATTGCCATTAAAGGTTCCTCAAAAATCTGTCGTTCGAAGTCAATTTTAGACTGTAGGCCCCAACACTCATGTATAGAATTAACACAGCATAAGTGGTGTGAGAAACTAGGCCGCAATCCTTACTGGAAGGTTGTAATGACCTCTTATATATGTGTGTATATATGTATAGAAAAGCAGAAGAAAATAAAGTACTTTATCCTCCTAATGTTACCCGTGCTGGTGCATAGCGTTAAAGCATAGGTGGTTGCACACAGAGTATTGGGAAAAGGTTTCAACATACGATTTATGAACCAAATACCGTCACCGGATGAACCATGAACTGTTTGAGTTTTATGCCGACATAGATATAAAAAAAAGCTCATTAAATAGCTGGGGCTGCGTTAGCTATTACATGTCCTCATTATGAGTAAAGATATTCCAGTAAAAAAGTTTTTAAATCTGATTCCAGGAAAATTCACATAAGTTTTCCTCCGTTTGAAAGATCACATGGAGGAGAGTGGTTCGATGCTTAGTGTTAAAGATTAGAGTAGGTGGACATAAGATTAATAAAAATTAAAAAAAAGGCGAAACTTCCCTGGCAATAAATAAAAGTGTAATGTTAAAAACACAATAAACGCAACGCAGCAAGCATAACAATTTTACTATTGCAGCCTCAGGTAAGCTGCATTCGTATTACTTATAATGAAGACAGCGGCAACAAAGAATAGGAACAACAAATAAAATCACTAAAACGTTTTTCCGAGTTATATTTCATACATCGTCATTTTAAGACCTCAACTTCATGCATGTTATTGTATTGGCAACAATACACCTCGCATTGCCAGCACAAATCCTCTCACTGTGAGCACTATTTCTATCATTGCTGCTAATAAAAATAAAAATTACTACAAAATCAGAGCAGCTTGTTTCTTTTAAAATAATCAAAATTAAGTTAAAAGAAAAAATAATAACTGGTGTGCTTGCCGCGTTGCGTTTATTGTGATTATATCATAAGTACGTTATCAAATAGAAAATTCAGATTCGTTTAAAGCTTTCTAAGAAACATCAGAACTCGGACGAATGTAAATTCAACCGTTTTCAATTCAACAGATTTAACCTTAACAAAATTGTAAACATTTTCAAAAATCATCTGAGTCTTGCCGGTTGTGTATTGGCTTATGCCCCGGTTAGCCAAACGTCCATGGAACGTAACGGAACGTACGTTCGTTTTTAGCAAGTGAAGAGCAACACCAATGCTTACCATAACTACATTACCGTTCGTTAATCACTTTCATTGTTTTTCGTATTCTAAAAACGAACATACGTTAAGTGGACGTTTGGCTAACCGAGGCTTTAGAGTCTAGACCTCAACCCCGATATCTAAACAAAAATAAATATGAAAAAATGTGTGATTGAGCTTCAAATAACAGTCATATTAACCGACACATTACATAAGACTATACAATATTGGTTGCGGTAAGCGGGACGGTCTAGCTTCTTTGCCCATGTTGCGCGTATTCATTTTATCCATGAATTACAGTTTTTTTCGTAGGCCTCGGGCGACTAAATCAAAATTAAAAATGAAATGCTGAAAAAACGTTCAATTTGTTGTCATCTAACAAAACAACTTGCACACGCAGGTGTATTCCCATGAATTTCACGCACAAACATTCGCTGCAAGTATTTGTTTGAGCTGTTTATAAAAAAATATTGAAAGCATCTTGATCAAATAGAATTTTCTATAAAATCTTCCAATAACGGGTAAAAAGAAAAGTAACAAAAGACGAGACCCTCACTTGAGGTGGATTATTATAATCTGGAACTAGTGCAACCGTACTAAATTTATCTGAAATAATCGCTTTGAATAATAGAATAGGATTGATTAACATAACATAATGGCGTATGATTTCTTGTTTTGTTATGCTTATCAGTTTGTTAACTAGAAATATTTGTTTCGCTTTGAAGAATTAATTCTTTTATATCTCTTAAATAGCCACCTTCCGAAGAAATTTTATCATTAAAAAAATTTTTCAATAAAAATTATTTTTTTTTATCCTCAATTTTGTCACAAAACATGATGAAAGAACCGCACAAAGCACCGGGAAAAATGTGGCCCAAAGCAATACAGAATTTAATTTTGATTTATTGTGTGAAAGAATACCTACATGGAATAGAAAAAAAAAATCCTTCAAGTTTAATTCTAATTCACTCACATCATAACTTTACATGTGGATTGACGCATAAAAAAAACCAAAAAAAAAAAAAAAAAACGAGGGCGATGGTATGTCACATAACGACCCCTGTTTTATAAATTTTCAAATTGTCACATGGTCACTTTAATGTTTGAATTATTACACGTACTACTAAGGACGGACATAAAGGACAATGATTTTAAAGTTTAAAAAAAGAGGGAAGAAAAAAGGTATGTATGTATGTATTACGTATGTAGTGTGTATCATTTGGAATTCCTCAAAAAGGGATGATAATGACGAAGACAATGCTGATGAGTATGTTTTTGTATCATAAGCAATACAGGCGCAGTAATAATGTTTTAACAAAAGATACATGATGCTACTCGTAACACAATCATGTATCTCTGGCTCTAAGTCTCTCTGTCTGTCTGTCTGTCTGTCTTTATTAACGGAAGTGAATTATGTCATTTGTTTTCTTCTTCTTGTTCTTGTTGCTTTTTTTCTTTCAAATAATTTTCAAAAATATTTTCATTTTTATTTTTATTTCTCTTTATATTCGCATTTTGAGGTTGTGTAATAATGTTTGTTGAACAAGTATACTTGAATACACCCATCATAATCAACCAAACAACCAATTCAATTCAGTTACCCAACTGCCGCTTAAATTCCTAGAAAAAAATGTGTGTTAACTGTACTATTTACAATAGAAACGAAGACAAGATGACTAACGGTATGACGCTGCTTGACTAACAGACTGCTTGGCTGATTCACAGTGCTGAATAACTGTACTTTTGACCGTGTGCTTCTCACCCCTTCCTCCTTTTGTTCTATCCTCACATAAAAGTGCCAGAGTTTATAAAATTCGAAAAGGAAGCCAAAGGAAGCATTCAACATATTCCATGTGCAACATGTTGGTTTGGTAATGTTACCAAGTCAAAGATTTTTTTTGTTTCTTTTCACAAAATCATCCCCATTTCTATGAAAATTATTGCTTGTTTGTAAATGATTTTGTTTTTCTTTTCTGTTTTAAAATGTACTTTCTATTCAGTGGCATTGTATTGTTTTAAAATATTGTCGAAAATTTCTTTTTGGATTCTAAAGTTCTGTGTGTCATTTCGTTGAAACTGTTGATTTTTGTTCGATTGTGTAAAGAAATTTTGATGGACTTAATGTCAGCTTAACAGTCTGATTATGTTGAGTGTCAAATGTTTAAGTGGAGAAAGATTTTTATCTGATGTGATGAATTATCAAAATTCCAAAGAATTTGTTTTAAAGGATTTTCATTTCAATTTAAATATGTTTTCTAATTTGTAAACTGTACCTCAGAGGATCTCTTTCAAAATTTAAGAGGGATGGTGAACGTAAATTCGATATAAAGTTCGCAACTTGTTCGTATTACTCTTAAAAAATATTTTTTTCTTTTTGTTAACAATTATGGTCCTAATCATAATAACAACCGCGTATATATGTTATGTTATAATTATTTTGTTTTTAATTTATGTTTGGTTCGAACTTAGGTTCATGTATGTCTGAAAGTGTATAACTGATTGTGAACCCGAGAATGTAAAAACACTTAAGTCAAGTATGGTCCGCTGCAATACTTACATACATAATTTGTCATTACAACTCTTCAGCCAGGATTACGTCACGTAGTTTCTCACACCACTTATGTTGTGTGTGTTAATTTTATATAGGAATGGCGGGATCTACAGGTTATTGAGAAACTTTTCTTGACAATTTTATTTGCTCTTAGAGTTTTTGCCATAAATCTGCTGAGAGGATGTCACTGATGAAATATTTTTTCAGATTCCGTCTTGTTCGAGATGTCTGAGCTGTGGTTTGAACCGTGGCCGCACGTTTAATAAGGCAGCACACTACTTCTTAGACTACGACGACTTCACAAGGAAATTCACCTGAAAATTTAGTGCTGGAATCATATTATCCAGTTTGCAATTCCCCTCAATACCACTGTAGAACAGCACACACATAATCTAAATGAAATTGAAAGTCTCGCGGCGGTCGATGGGTCATGTCATGCTACTTTTCAGTAGACCAGAAGGTCTGGATTGTGTTAGCTGCTGAACTCCGTCCACGATGCAGGTGTAGTAAGCAATGCACCGATAATTATGATGCAGGCTGATCTTTTTCTCTGCCTTATCAAGTACAGATTAAACGCTCTGTGAAATCATATTATGTTTTATTAAAAGACAATGAGTCATCCTTGCTCTCTCCATAATTATCTTTTCCTTTCTATTTAATAACTAAAATAAACCCAATGGAGTAAGTCTGAGTCCAAGATCTCCCCCACATTGCCTTAACGAACGAGTGCAGGTTCATAGAACCTGGTTATTGCGGGTTTTACACCCAAGTCACCACTACATGGCTATCCTCTAGATCTCCCGAGAGCAATATACTTTTACTTTCAGTAAACCTTAGCAGACATTTGGAAATAATCTTCTGGATATTTCGTTACTAAAGAATGTGTTGTTTTTCTGAAGATAAAATTTGATTCGCATGAATGATAGCCTCTAGCATCCCAAAGTATATTAAAAGGAAACATCACCTAAATATTATGGCATATTCTGCAATCCATTCTGGCAACAGGTATGATGTATGAAGACATTACGATGTTTTGGATAATGAATCGCTCGCTATAATCAATGTACCAAGAATTTTGATTTTTCTGGTTGTTAGCTGTCATTAGTTTTACGAAGTGGATCACAGGACTTCTGTTTACGTTTAAAGTCATGGTGATTTTGGATTTGTATTTCTATGTGGAGGTCTCTATCAAGATCATAGCTTGACATTTTTATTTGAGCTTTGGATATGCATTTTCTGATTTAACACAGAAGAGATATTAAACACAGTAATATGTGCGTAAAGATAAATTTAAATTTAACTAGCAAAGACAAAAACCAATATTTTTAACAGTGCTAATATTAAAGTTAACGTGATGAACAGAAAATACCAAAAATAGTCAAGGGAGAATTCACCTAAATATACGACTTCATTCCTTAAGAATTATACTCCACACGTTCCTAAGTGGAACAGCTGCTCAGGCAATACGGATTTTCTTTTGAAAATTGAAAAAGCTTAGACAAAAAACGCCTTCTTTGTGTGAACAATGTCTGGGTAGGATGCCCGATATTGGGACTTGCTGCAGATATTCCACTATATACGAATTGTAGTCTAAGGTGCCCCTAATAAAACCCAATAAGTGGTATATCCCAAATAATTTTGGAACTTGAGATATTGGGCTTCAAAAATTCACTTTGTTAACATAGTACAGAATCTGGGTAGGATGACCGATATTGTGGAAAAATGGGTCTTGCTTGGGATATACCTTAGGCTACAATTCGTATATAGTGGGATATCTGCAGCTAAATCCCATTTTTCCACAATATCTATCCTCCTACCCAGACATTGTTCAAACAAAGAAGGCCTTTTTTGTCTAAGGTTTTTTTAATTTTGAAAAGAAAATCCGTATTGCCTGAGCAGCTGTTCTACTTAGGATCGTATGGAGTATAATTTTTAAGGAATGGAATCGTGTATTTGGCTGATTTCTTCCTTGACTATTTTTTTTTATTTTCTGTTAACCACTTAACATTGCTCTGTTAACTTTAACTTTAGCTCTGTTAAAAATTTTGGTTCTTGTCTTTGCTAGTTAAATTTAAATTTATCTTCACACACATTTGAGGATGTTTGACTTGGGGTTTTTGGGTTTTGTTGGCCTACTAGACTATGGCGACTTCAAATATTGAAATTCTAATTTTAATTCGTTGTTTTCTTTTCAATCCTGTTGTAAGATCTTTAATGCCTATTGATTTATACTTTTAATTTTAGATATTTAATAATTTTTATAATATTCTCACAGTTAAATTGAATACTTTTTCATTAAAATCTCATAAATATCGTATTTGTAACGCCCAAAAGAAAAATACAATGTTTTCTCTACCTTTTTTTTAAGATATTTTTTTTTTGATCCCCCTGTTTATAACAGTAGCAATAGCAATAGCAAAACAAAAAAAAACCCTGTATTGTTTTCGGGTTCGGTTAAAAATGTATTTTTTGTTGTTACATTGTTAACAAAATATTGAGTGATTATTTTTCTAATAAAAACAGCCCAAAGTAACTAGACGACCGCTTTATTGTTTATGACTCATTTGCTGCGTAATGAAAAGACTTGTAAAGAAGGCTACAACGCCTCCTGACAGTTTTTTTGTTACACACGTAGCAAGAGGTTTTTTTAATATTTTGTTGTTGTTTTGTTTTTATTTTTTTTTTTTTTAGTATCAAGCTGTTGCTTTGACCTTTTGAAATATGCTGTTAAAAGTAGAAAATGGCATTTGGTACCCAGGTAGGTATTTATGATGGCCTAAGGCTTAATGTGATGATTTTTTACCCTTATTAGGGAAATTTGTACGATTTTTTTTTTCGAGAATTTTTTTTTTTTTTGTAAGAAAAATTATTACAAAAAAAAAACACTGGAAATATACAATTTGCATAATTTATTATTGTACTGAGCGTGTACTGAGCATATGCTTTTTAAAGGATTTTCTCTACTATTTTTCCATCTTATTTTCTTTTTTTTTCATTAAAAATATTGTTTTTTTTTATTAGAAATTATGTGAAAATTTACGACTCTTTTTCCAGCGTAGAAGTTTTTTTTAGGGGTTCACAAAAACGTTTTCGTTGAGATTTTCTTTTTTTTTCTTTTCTTTTTTTTTTAATTTCAAAGTTCATTAAATATGTTGATGGTTTAAGGGATTTGCCTCTGATGTCCTGTTTCAAAATCATTTCCTTTTTCTGTATTTTTTTTTTCGTTCTCTTGTTGTTTTTGCGTTTCTGTTTTAGAAATTTTAACACGTTTTTAATTTTTATAATTTTTATGTTGAGTTTTTTTATTTTTTAATTTCTTTCTTAATTTCTCCAGCTAACAGCAGCTTTCATTACAACTTGATTTTTTTTTATTTGATTTTCCGGGGTTTTTTTTCTGCCCCGACTGAGCTGTTGCACTCATTAACTTAAGGACTTGTTGAATTGAATTTTACTTTCCTCATTACCAACCAGTTCAGCTACCAGTTTATTGTGAGTCCATCAACCATCCCAATGTCTTTCTTTCTCTTCGAAAAAAAAAGAATCTCGTTAAAAAAAAGAACGAAAAAAAAATACCAACTTTTTATTATTGTTTTTATGTATTTTACTAATTAGTTACGAACTCATAGAATTTAATCATTAAATTTAAGCACTCACTTTAATTTCAAATAATTTTTATGTTGTTGCCGACACAACTGTTCCCCTGTGCGGCAGCAGTCATCATCATCAAGATGATGTTTTTGGGGATTTTCTGTAATTCTGTCATCCTCGATGACTAATGAACAAAACCGCTAAATGTCTGCAGTAATTGAGTGTTGTTCTCATTTGTTTGAATGTTAATTTTATTATTTGGGTGTGTGTTTTTTTTATGGTTTTCATCATAAATCCTCTGATGAAGACTGAAGTGGTTAGAAAAAGTCATAAAATGGGTTAAACGTTTTGCTATGTGGTCTGAATTATAAGATTCTTATGTGGTTTACATGTAATTGAATGCAATCATATTAAACGAATTGAAAAATCTAAAAAAAAATCGCCGCAGTCTAGTAGGTAGTGTGTTGGCTTATTAGACGAAAGGCCAGGATCCGAATCCCCGGTCAGACATCAAAGCGAAATATGAAAAAAATATTTCTTCGGCGACTTCCTCTTAGCAGATTTCTGGCAAAAACTCTGAGAGTAAATAAAATTGCTATGAAAAGTTTCTTAAAATAATCAGCCGTTCGGAATGCAGGCCCGCCACTCATGTATAAAATTAACACACACAAAATAAGTGGTGTGAGAAGCTAGGCCGTAATCCTCACTGAAGGGTTGTAATGGCCAAATATGTAAGTATGTAAATTAAAAAAATCAAAAAATAAATTCTGTAGTGGATTGCGCCCCTACAAGAATATTTTTCCAAATTGAAAAAAGCATCATGGACATGCAACAAACCGTAGGTGGTCTAACAACCTAATCGCCGAATTTCACAAATTCTGTGTCCAGCAGGAAAATGATGTTTTCGTTCTCTGCAGTTTCGTTGAAAAGTTTGGTATGCCACACCAATTTTTCTGCGGAAGCTGCCATGATATGAGGTAACCGGAATCGGTGCAACGTCCTTTATGCGAGTGCCTTGCACTTCAGGACAGACTTTATCGGTTTTTGGGTGACAGAACGTTTGATGATCTGGGCATAGTGGCCAATGTGCCACTAGCAGGTTTTATACAGAGCTCGAAGTGGTTCAAATCCACCACTAATGGATCTAAACAAGGGAGCTTACGTCACACTGGGAAACACAATGGAACATATGGCCACCAAGTGAATAAAATCCTGGCCTTATTTATGGAATACAGTGTCATTAAAATGACCGCCTCTGGATTAGTTTCAGTAGTTTATCTTTTTAAGATAGTTTTAGACAACCTTTCTGCATATTTCAGGCGGTATCTCAGCAATAACTTTGCTAAATGTTCTCTTTCAAATGGTCCAATATTTAACTTGACGCAGTCCAAGAAAAGTCAAACAGCATTATGATCTTTGTAGCCAATTGACGTAACCCAAAAGCCCGCAATTGCTCACCAAAAAAGTCAGTTATAAGACTGCCACATCGTTCTAACTGGACAATAACAGCTCCTCCATGGCTATTTTCGAAAAAATACGGCTTATCACAACCACATCCATAATACGCAAACAAATAGTCAGGTCTTCCAGTTGACTGTAAAGTTACTTGTTGTCGTAGCCACTTAGTTTGACTGTTCACCCGGTTGAACGATTACTATATAACATCCGTAGAGTATAGAGAATTGGAATTTTTAAAATGACAAATTTAACACAGAGAGATGAGCACCATACGAGCCTGAAAGTGTATTTCCTGACAACAGTATCCAGGCTTTTTATGACTAGTCTGGTACATAATTTGACTCGCTTCCATTGTGATAACAAAGCAAAATGTTAGATTGTCGTAAACCTGTTTGAAGCGTACCCTCATCATCTTGTACCACTTGCCAGAAAGCTCCTGAATTCATTAGAATTCTCGACTGGCTTGGTATCTCATCCTGTCCATTTATTTCAACAGTCCATTGTGGTCTCGAGTCTAAACCCGACAGGTTTAATATCTTCAAGTGAGAATTTAGGCGATCATTTCACAAAATGGTTTCGTAGTCGCTAAACCAAAGATCAATTGCAGGACTTGCTTCTGAGTAGATGGCAGGAAATATCAACAGGAAAAAATAGGAAATATCATTGAAGGTTCTTGGTTCATCTTTTAATAAGTCAAGTAGTAAATAAACGGATTTTCATACAGCTAAGACAGTGAAAAATGTTTGTACACTGTTGGTGTGAGAAGCTAGGTCGTAATCCTAGGTTGTAATGACCAATTATGTATGTGATAGCGAAAAATTCAAGTTCTATGAAAAAAATAAATTATAATTTAGTGTCATATGATGTTTGACGATAGAACTAATCAATTTTCTTTTATTTTTTTCCAGATTGTACGGGTCTTTGAATTGTAAGTATTTTTTCTGGCCTAATTTATGATAAAATATATAAAAACGTGCAACACTGTTGAATGTATAACATTAGCAGGTATTTAAGCATAGTCATGTCTAAATTTTCATTGCATTTTTAACTTTTACGTTTACTTTATGTTTTTAATTTTCTCTGAGTTCGAAGATTACAATTTTAAAATAAAGCAAATCCTTTACTTTTTTTTCAATTCAACAACACATTCGAATAAAATCTGTGCCATCAATTTTATTACACGATATTTCTTCTGCATGTGTGTGTTTGTATGTATTGAGACAACTTCTAAAATTTACTTTTGATTTGTTATTGTTATTTGTTTTTCGATCACTTTGTATTTGATTTTCAATATAGTATTGTTATGTAATTTAAATTTTGTTTTATATTTTTATTTGTCATTTTTCCATATTTCCTGAATAAACTTTTAGTGCCTTTCCAAACAATTCAGAGTAGTAGAGTTTAGGTAGTTAAAAATCATCTGGAAATCACATCAGGCTCAGTGAGTAAATGCTCTAAATATTTTATATTAAAATCGAGCCTATGAAAATAAGGGTCATTATTACAACTTGTCGTTAAACTTGGATTTAGTTAAAGGTACCTTTGGCTAAAGGGAACTATAAAGCCATCTTTAACTTTTTTTTCGATATTGCAACCTAATGGTAAAGTTGACTTTTCAAAAATGTGGCAATGTCGAAGCAATGCCGATAAAACTGTCCACATAAACAAGTTTTTTTTTAACGCATTGGCAACGGTTGGCCTCTTTTCTGTTGTTGTATTTGCTCATTTTGTTTATATTAAAAGTTTCCATATTGAAAATAATGGATAAATATGGCAAGTTCAGGCATAAACTTAACTTTAAAAGTTACCGGTAGGAGATCCTCCTTATAGCTTAACGCTTACTTCTATCTTATTGGCCATTTATAATAACGAAAAACAATTTATCTGCCTGTTAAAATCTTCCCTTTAGTTAACGCAAGTTGTAATAAATGGCCCTAAGTCGATCAAAAAATGAAATTTTCCCAAAAATTTTTGCTGTAAAATACAGTTGTTCCTGTTAGAAATGAAATATTATTTCATTTCATATGGCTGCCGCTGCTGGCTTAACAGTACCTCTTTCGATCGGATCAATTTTCGTGCACTTTTTCGAGTGTATGATCTCGTATCTCGGTAATGGCATCACAAATTTTGGTCTTCAAATGCTCAATTATCTCTGGTTTGTCTGGCATCCAACTCTTTGCATTAACGACGTTGCACATAAAATAGTACAAATGTGTCAAATCGTAACTCCTTGGCGGCCAATTGACATCACCATTTCGACATAAAATAGTACAAATGTGTCAAATCGTAACTTCTTGGCGGCCAATTGACATCACCATTTCGTCTAATCAAACAGCCATCAAACGTTTGACGCAAAAAATTAATTGTGGCACGAGATGTGTGGCAAGTTACACCATCCTGTTGAAACAAAATATCTTTTACATCAATGTCGTGACGATTGGTGACAAGAAATAGGTCATCATGTTGTGATAGGTGTCGCCCTGACCGTAATGGTTGTGTCGTCCTCATTTTCAAAGAAATATTGGTCAAATAGTCACTCATAATGGGTGCATTGGCTTTGAGCCTAAATATGCAAATTTTGTTTATTAGCGTACCCACCAAGATGGAAATGAGCTTCAACCGAAACCATTTTTTTTTTTAGTAAAATCAACATTATCGTGCTTATTGACGTTGGCCCAATAAACCCCAATGTTGTTCAAGCGTAAATCGATTCATTACGTTCAGTGGACATCATGTACTGAATTTTGTGACAGAATAGAATGAATTAAATATTGCCAGATTCAAAATAATCGATGGTTCAAATTTAAACCGATTGATGGCCCATCCTGTACGTAGCTACATATATAGCCTGATGAATACTTAATATTAATAATTTACTTTAATTTTTAATTTTATTTGTAATTTATAATATCCATATATGTACGCATTTTCTATATTTTTCAGACGTCGGCCAATAGCCACCGGTGGCCCAACATCTTCCGGCTTTTGACACACATAGGACACGAACCTCAACAATATTCGTTAAAAAGAGCGTAAAGTTGCATTCAGTTGCTTGTCAGCTTCTAAAACAGAAGATTCATGTCGTTTTTTTCAGCTTTCAATTATACACCCAAAAAACTAGTGCAGTAGGATTTACTATTTTCCAATGCTATTCACCAGTATCAGTGAGAAATGTTCTCGATTTTTTAAGGAATATTTTTCAAGTTAAATAAGCGGTTTTTAGGGATTTGGCACAGTACATTTTTTCTATAATTTCCACCACATATATAGATATTATTAAGTTACGCTTGAAAATATTACTAACAATTTTCCTCTGGGTTATCACATGCCTCTCGCAAAGACACTCCACCATGTTTAATCACCGTTCTCTTTGTGCGACTTCTGCATTATTTTCGATATTTTTTTATTTAAAATTTATAACTTTCTGATCGATCCGCCGATGACCATATACCATGTTTAAATTTAAACAAAAATTTTCTAAAAGAAATTTAAAAGCATTTCCTGTATAAAAACATTTCCCACAATGTCAGTAGAAAAAAAGAATTGCTAAAAGCATGTAAGAAGACAAGAGTGTAACTAGGATGTGAATGTGGCTGCATGAACATTTCCTTGTAATTGGTTATTTCATGCATGTTTGACTTCCAACTAAAATAAAGGCAAAACAAAAGACACACATGGTGCTCCATAGACGTACATATAGTGGCAGACAACACGACATTTCATAATTAAATTGATACACTTTTTACAAAAATGAATTGCAGAATATTTCTTTTTTTTTCCATTTGTTTTTATTTTCTCTTCTCTCTTTAGGCAATTTTTAATGGTTTTCAATTTTATTTTTGCTTGGAAATCTATTTCATGCATTTCAAAATAGAAATTTTTCCTACGTAGTCACTATTGGCCAGTCAGTTAGAGGGTTAAATTTAAGGTTTTCAATTCTAAATTTAATACGCCTGTTAAATTGGAAAATATTCTTGTAAAGATTTATTTCGGTTTCTCGGTTTCAGAAAATTCCAAGTGTCTGAATTTCAATTAAATTTTCAATTTTAATTAGTTATGGAAAGTGTTTTTACATTCTTTAAGCAAAAATTTCAAAACAAATCCTTTTACATCCATTTCAGTATCTGGTCGAATAGCTGTAAATTAACTCGCCTTTATCTTTAAATGTTTATTGGTATTGTGTGTGTGTCCAGTTTTTTTTACCAAAGCTAACCAAACTCTATTATCTTAAACTTTATAGCATTAATATTTTAATTAGATAAGCCATACAGATATAAAGGACAGACAGTCAGTGAGACGTTTTCTGCTACATTATGCAACAGGAAACATTTTTGGGAAATACAAAAGAATTTCAAGTTTCTTTACTTTCTTACTCTCACCTAAAGATTTTAAGAATGAATTCAAGTTTATCCTTTTATTTGTAACACTCTCTAATTAATAAGTCCTGCTAAGACGTTCCTGTATTTCCTGTAAATATATTTTTATATCGTAGCATCGTTTTATATTCTCATATCGATTAGTTGTCACGTGTTTTATTATTATTACCCTCCTATCAGACAGAGCTTTACTATTCAAACACTCTATTAGAGGTTATTGCTCGTTATACTATGTTGCAACTGCCATTAGCTCTTCATAGAACGCCAAATAAACAATTTCATTTCGTCCTCAAATCGCCAAACCTATTCCTAACAATAGAGGTTCAATTGCAATTTCTTTACTTAGATCTTAGAGTCGATCACTTAATGGAGCAATTTATCTCTAAGGTTCTATTATATGCCAATTAATTGTTCTTAAGGTCCGAGTTTTTTTTATTATTCTTCCCATTCGCTTGAAGAATTTAGGTTCGTTTTAAAGCATCTCCTATATGGTTTTCTTTGCTTTGTTTCAGTTTCATTAATCAAGGTGAATAATAGAGTTGACATCTAAATATGCCTAGGAGTAATACAATTTGTGAAATTGATTGTATTGCTGAGGAACTGTTTATTATTTAATCCTCTTTGTAGGTTAAATGGCTTGAATGGTTCTAAAATAATAGGGTTGCCACCTAAATATGCCTAGGAGTAATACAATTTGTGAAATTGATTGTATTGCTGAGGAACTGTTTATTATTTAATCCTCTTTGTAGGTTAAATGGCTTGAATGGCTTGAAGGTGAATTGTTTGATTACTACAACTGGTTCTAGAATAATAGAGTTGCCATCTAAATATGCCTAGGAGTAATACAATTTGTGAAATTGAATGTATTGCTGAGGAACTGTTTATTATTTAATCCTCTTTGTAGGTTAAATGGCTTGAATGGTTCTAGAATAATAGGGTTGCCACCTAAATATGCCTAGGAGTAATACAATTCTTCATCTTCTGGATTCTGGGATTTTAAATTGCTTTGCTCGGATTTGAAGTTAAGCTGGGCTGATTGCTGAAGCTTACAGGCTGTCGTATTATTTTTCCAGATCAATAACTCACCATCAAATTTGAAGTATCACTACTAAATCGGGTATTTCGTCAAGTTAAGCTGATTTAAGTGCAACTACTGTTTATATTCATAGCTGTACAGCAAGTGTATTCGAATTTGGAAACACTTAATTAAGCCTCCGCCGTAATGAATTATTTATCAGGATTACAATGTAAATTTTCACTCTACGTATGTTGTGTCTGTTATCAGAAGTTGCCGCAGTTTAGTCGGTAGTGCTTTGCCTTATTAGACTTATGGCCACGGTTCACACCATATTTCTTCATCCACTTCCTCTGAGCAGATTTCTGGCAGAACGTCTGAGAGTAAATCAAATTGCCATGAAAAGTTTCACAAAAATCTGTCGTTCGGAATTGGCTTTACGTTCTAGGTCCTTGTTACCTGGCTGAAGGGTTGTAGTGACGAATTAAGTAAATTAAGAATTTTGTCTTCAGTGATGAACAACATATTTGAGAAGCGGATTGTTGTAGGAAATATACAATAGGTTTTATATGTCAGAGCTCAGTAGACTACGGTGACTCTATAATTCTTTAGATGAATCAGAATTTCATTGGATATTGTCATCATTTTTAATTAAATTTTTTTGTTGTAACGTTTTGAGCCTTTGGCTGTTGTATGTATTAACTCGATTGATGATTTCCTATTTATATTTTCCCTTGCGTCCTATCCTGGCCCACTTGACTTATGGGCGAAGACAATTTTCCGTGTTTTTTTTTATACACGTGATGTGACGCTATAGCCAATGTTATGTCAATCACTTTGTTGTGGCTTAAAGGTAGCCTTTTGTTTTTGTGTACTTTTTCCTTAATACGGTTCTATAACATAGACAGTTGTATACCTTGGTTTAGGTCCTTTAAAAAAATGAACTCTTAATGCCAACTGAAGTGTTACTCAATTTCGACTTTGATCAAGTATTCAACCTTTACCTCTCCATTTACAAAATGTTTGGCTTTTTCTTGTTAAAACTCATTCAAATTACACCCTTTGGCTATAAATTGTATTGAAATTGTCCGACGGTGTATCTTTATGCTCCTTTGCTTATATTATACATAAAATCTGAATTTCTTTATTATGCTTACCATTCTGCCAAAAAAAATTTCCACGTATAAAGAGATTTTAAGCATGAACACAATGATGGCGGGGTACACTTGTACGAAAAGAGTTGGAAATCTGTTGCCCATTGTTAATTTGCCAATTGTGCAATTCCTTGCCATCGAATTATTTTCCTACGAACATTATTTTTAAAATGGAATGTTTTTCTTCGGTTTTTTAAAACAAAAGATTACATTTGCGCTATTGATTGCATATGAAGTTCATAGCCATTATTTGTAAGTGGGTGTACGTATCATTTGTAAATGGAGGGTAAAACTCTATTACTTGCTTGGGTAATTAAGGAAATTTATGAAAATATTTTAATTAACATTTTCTTTTTATTTTTGTTTTTTTTTTTGCATTTGTTTTTCCTTTTTCTTCTCCATTTTTTTTTTTTTTTGCTTGAAAAAAGGTCTTTCTTAGAAGAAAAAAAAAACGGTGAAAGATTCGAATTTTATTAAAGAAGTTCACATAAAATTAATTTATGAACGTAATACGTAAATTCTAGTCTTAAATGAGATTATTTTCTAAAGTATTTTATTTATTTATCGTTGGACTTAAGGGAAGTTAAGTTAGTGTTTCTTCTTCTCGATATAAAAGCGATATTTAAAGTGAAGCTCCAATCCTATATTGAAAATTATTATACCTTCTAAGACAACATAAACAGTGTCGAGGGAGCGGGTATATTGTTTGTGGCAATGTTTATTATATTTATTAATGTGTGTGAAGATAAATTTAAATTTAACTAGCAAAGACAAAAACCAAATTTTTTAACAGAGCTAACGTTAAATTTAACAGAGCAATGTTAAGTGGTTAACAGAATATACAAATAATAGTCAAGGAAGAAATCACCCAAATATACGATTCCATTCCTTAAAAATTATATTCCACACGTTCCTGAGTGGAACAGCTGCCCATGCAATACGGATTTTCTTGAAATTGAATTGAAAAAGCTTAGACAAAAAACGCCTTCTTTGTTTGAACAATGTATGGGTAAAATGACCGATATTGTGGAAAAATGGGACTTGCTGCACATATCCCACTATATACGAATTATAAGCTAAAGTGTCCCTAATAAAACTCAATAAATAGTATATGCCAAATAAATTTGGAACTTGAGATATTGGGTTTCAAAATTTCACTATGTTAACATATACAATTGTAGAATCCTTTTCTAATAGAGCTTTAGGGCTGTGGATTTGCATGGCGTATACAATTAGGAATCATGCGGATCATTAATCCAATAAAATAAAAAAATTCCATGGCAGCTAAAGTCGATTACGTTTACCATAAAATTTAGCATTGCAGTTAGAAATCGTTTTGTATTGTTATTTTTACCTGCAACTTTGGAGTTAGCGTGGTGTATTGGTTAAAGCGCTTGATCACTAATCTAAGCAATCTATGTAGGAATCTGAAAGAAATTGAAAAAAATTTCGAATCAAGTTCTTCGGATTTTAATCATTAAAAGTCTTGTTCTCTCCTTTAATCACTTTCTTTCATCACTCAGAGAAGACAACATTAAAAACTAACATAATAAAAGGAACTAGCAGCACGACATTTGGCAAAGCTATTAGAACCGTACGGCGAAAACCATACGTAAAAAATTTGTTTTATTATTAGTGGTCTGTAGTTTGAGATTTTTTGTGGCATAAAAGCGTAAAGAAATTGGTCTTATCACTACACTGATTTCTGCCTCGACTCCTATCAACTCTCAAAGTATTTCCAAGATAAAACAACATATTTGCAGTAGACCGCGTTAACATTGCAATTTTTGTTCTTTCAATGGTCTCTTCTATTTTGTGATTTGGAAAAAGGCTTTCTTTCGGTTTTTACATGCATACCACCCTTCAGTCAGGATTACAATCTATCTTCTCAGACCATTTAAGTTGTGTGCTGGATTCTACAGTTTAAAGTCGACTCCAAACGATAGATTTTTGAGAAAATTTTCATGGAAATTTTGTTTACTTTCAGAGTTTTTACTAGAAACTAGATAATGACTTACCTAGTGAGTCATTACAATCCTTTATTTAAGTTTGTAACACAATCAATATTGTGTGTGTTAATTTTATTCATGAATCCGGGGATTTACAATTTAAAGTCGATTCATTGCTCCAGATTTTTAAGAAACTTTTCATGGCAATTTTATTTACTCTGAGAGTGTTTGCCAGAAGACTGCTGAGAGGAATCGTCGAAGAAATATTTTTTATTTTTATTCAATATGGCTGAGGTTTGATCCACTGTCTCGCATCTAATAAGGCAACGCAGTACCTACCGTATTTTCAAATGAAAAATACAAGACAAAAATATTGTTGGAATAAATTTTATTTTTAATTATAGTCTGGTAGATAACTTCATGAGATTTGTTATTTAAATATGATTTTCAAAATAAGTCCACTGTTGCTGCGAATTACGTACTCTATTCAATCAATTCAATTTTTGATTACCTATTTCAATTAATCTGGCCGTAAGGCTTCAATGTTGACTTTTATATTGGCATCCAATGTTTAAAGATTTGTGGTTTGTCTGTATAAATCAGTGACTTATCTTAGCCTTGTAAAGCCTAATCCAAAAGCGTCAAATCGTATGAATACATAAAATGTCGGTGTAGAGAGGACTACTTCGGGAAAGAAAGTTGTCGCAATTTTTTTTAAGAGCTCAATACCCATGGGTTGGTCCCTACTCATGCAGTGCATTGTATTGAAATTAGGAAAATAAGTTATGTGAAGGAATACGGATTGATTAATATTTGTGGAAGTTAGATTTGCATCTTTTTATATTATAATTGGCAGGAAAAAGCTTTGCAGGTGGGGGTTCCGTATATTACGTATAGTCTGGCTAAAGAACGAAATTTGTCTGTAATGCAGTGTGCGATCTTGTTGGTCTCGTTTCGATAGAATGAAGAACATGTGTGTAAAGATAAATTTAAATTTAACTAGCAAAGTCAACAACCAAAATTTTTAACAGAGCTAATGTTAAAGTTAACACAGCAATGTTAAGTGGTTAACAGAAAATATAAAAAATATTAGGGAAGAAATAACCCAAATATACGATTCCGTTCTTAAAAATTATACTTCACACGTTCCTGAGTGGAACAGCTGCTCAGGCAATACGGATTTGCTTTTGAGAATTAACAAAAAATGGCCTTCTTTGTTTGAACAATGTCTGGGTAGAATGACCGATATTGTGAAAAAATGGGACTTGCTGCAGATCGACAAACCAGTCTGTGGAACGCCCCAAACTATCAACTTCATGGAGATTTGTTACCGCCTTATAAGTTGCTTATTGACATAGCTATTTAACCCAAAACGAGCTTCATTCTTTAACACAAGTTTTTAATAAAAATGTATTGAGTTCAAACATCATATTCTGTTCATGTAAACAACAAAAACAAAAAAAAAACACTGCGAAAAAAGGTGGAAAAATTCCCAAATATGTACATTCAATTAAATATATAAAAAATAGTCTAGGAAGAAATACCCAAATATACGATTCCGTTTCTTAAAAATTATACTTCACACGTTCCTGAGTGGAACAGCTGCTCAGGCAATACGGATTTGCTTTGAGAATTAACAAAAAATGGCCTTCTTTGTTTGAACAATGTCTGGGTAGAATGACCGATATTGTGAAAAAATGGGACTTGCTGCAGATCGACAAACCAGTCTGTGGAACGCCCCAAACTATCAACTTCATGGAGATTTGTTACCGCCTTATAAGTTGCTTATTGACATAGCTATTTAACCCAAAACACGCTTCATTCTTTAACACAAGTTTTTAATAAAAATGTATTGAGTTCAAACATCATATTCTGTTCATGTAAACAACAAAAACAAAAAAAAAACACTGCGAAAAAAGGTGGAAAAATTCCCAAATATGTACTTCAATTAAATAATTTTTTTTATTTTTTTTAAGAGTTTCAATTACAATTGAAAGACGCTTGTAAAAGCTAAACACGTCGATTACAATCTCTCTCTCTCTCTCTTCTCTCTCTCTCTCTCTCTCTCTCTCTCTCTCTCACTCTCTTTTAACTGTTCTTAAGTAGGACATGAAAACATTATCGTATGACTGTTTTAAATTTCCTTTGCATACTTTATGGGGCATAGATTATAAAATTAGCATATTTTTAAGCTGGAAAAAACCAGAAAAAAAAGCATTTTAGAAAACCGTTGCATATTTAATGATAATAGCCCCGTCTTTTACAGACGTGTAAATTAGCTGTTGCTACCATGGCAGGGAGTTGAAATATTAGAAGAAGACTTGGTATTGGGTTAAACAAAAAAACCCTATTTTGCATATTTCTTTTATAGCCTTAAGATTTTCTTCAATTAAATGTGTAATTATTGTGTATTTTAATTTACGTTTTTTAAATTCCGTTTTTGCTGCCATTCTTTTCAAGTCTCTTGAGTATTTCTAATTTGTTTCTGTCTTCTTCGAACTTTTCCTCTTCATTGGGGGTAATTTTTTCCCAGCCTTTTTTCCCCCAAAAAATGCTACTTTTTTTTGTAAATTTTTTTATTTGATTTTCCTATTTTATTAGCATGGTTTGAGGTATTTAAACAAAGTTAAACAGTGTTGTTCTTTCGTTACCTTTTTTTCTCTCTCTCTCAACTTTTTCTTTTTAAGGACATTCATTTACCGGCCAATACTTGCATTTTTTTCTTCTTCTGCTATTTGGTTGCCTTTATTTTCATTTTAATGTAATTTTCATCAGAAAGGACATTTTTTTTTCTTTGCTGTTTTCATTTAATTTTAATTTTTAATGCTTGACATTGAGCATATGGTGAGAAATGGATCTGAAAGCGAAGAACGCCTGAATACCACTTTTGGTTACCAAGCAATTTAATTTTTCTTGACGACATCTTATTTGACTACTAATTATTCGCTCAAGATCATTCTCAAGTACTTTCGTGAATAATAAAAAACAAACAAAAAAAAAACTTTTACTTTTTCTGCTTTGCCTTCTATGGTGACTGGAGAGTTTTCAAAACAGTTTTATGGCCAAGTTGACTTTTGAACTTTATTCTGCAGTGCTGTTATAAATATTTATTCATTGTAAAACTTTCCTTAAGAGTTTACGATATATTTTTCAAGAAATTAATAAAAAAAAGAATAATTAAAACGAGTGATACAAAGAACAGACGAAATAATCAAAAGGTTGACAGTTATACTCTGTTTAGCATAAATTGCTTTGAACTCTATGGCGATCAAAATATTGGCGGCGTCCAAGATGTTAAATTTATTTATTGCTAACGTAAGATATCAGTCTGTGGTGGAAAAGAAAGCCTTCGATTAGAGCTACAAGCGCAAAGTTAAAGCAATAAATCTCAGTTACTCTGAAGATAAGCTAATAGTATTAACGAGAATAGCAAGCAGGCATTGAGCAGCCATTAATCTCAAGATAAGCCAATAATAGTAACAAAAATAGCTAGCAGCCACTAATATAAAGACTTGGGTATCTAACAAGCCCACCAGAAAGAAGTCCAGCTTTTATAATCACCAAGTGCTACATTACGACTACAATATTATTGACCCTGATGTAAACAATGGAAAATTCATGACAAATTTATCAATGTGCTGCCGGATTATCATTAGTTTTAGGTGCAAAAGGTCGCCGTAGTCTAGTAGGTAGAGTGTTGGCTTATTAGACGTGAGGCCACGGTTCGGATCCCAGGTTAGACAATTTCCATCAAAACGAAATATAAAAAAATGTTCCAACGAAGTTAAATTGAAGCTTCTTGGTGGCCAATTGATATCATAATTTCGTCCAATTAAATGGTCATCAAACGTTTGTCAGAGAAATTTAAACTAATGTTGCCTCCGCTCCACAAGCCGCACTTGTAATGGGTGTAATTGATTGCTGTAAAACCACGTGTGAGTTTCCTGAACCCTAAATATGCAAATTTTGCTTATTGACATATCTACCAAGATACTTTTTTTTTTTTTTCATCGACATCATCGTGCAGTTTCTCGTTGGTTCATCTAGTGAAGCGAAAACGAAACGGATGATCATGCGGCTTCAACTCTTGAACCATTTGCACTTTGTAAGGCGTCATATACCGAGATCTTTTCACAAAATTCGATGTAAATTGGTGCGTGAAATGTCCAATCCTTTAGAACGGTGACGAGTTGATGTTGATGGGTTCTCACGCATATTTTCAGCCAAAGCTTCGATATTGTCGTGTGTGAGCACTGTACGACCACGCTCACGGCTCACGTCTTGGCACATCAACAATAAAGCCAGTTTCACGAACTTTATCAATAAACTTGCATATTTCGGCCACTGTTTTGTTTTGGAAATAAATTTCAAATAAGTTCCAACGTTTCTCAAGCGTTAATCGATTCATTACGTTTAGTGGAGATCATGCACTGAATTATGTGACAGAATAGAATGACATAAGTATTGCCAGCCCACCCGATACTACGCCAAACCAAACAATTAATAGAACCTTCCTCCTATGACGAAGGGTTGTATAAATTACCAAAGATGAACATTAGTAAGAGTAAGAGTGGGGTTTTCTATCGTAATACTTCTATCTAAGAGACTTAGTGACAGATGGCCCACTCCATTTTTGCCTTGTCCCCACTTGCAAACTTGAATGGTTTATGGATCAAACTGAACCTAATTCTTAATAAAATTTTCTTTTATTTTCTTTCAAATCCAATAAATTCCAATATTAATTCTCGCATTAATTCAAGTCGAATTGTTTTTTAATTTTATTTGATTGTTAATAATAACAATAGCTTTGCCTATACAAACATATTCTTCAGTGTAAATGAGAGAACAATGCCAGTATTTATTAACAGAAAAAAAATTTTTTTTAAATATCCAAAAGCAATAGAAATTAATCTCCATAATCTTGTTCATAAAACAGATGTCCTTGAACAACAAAAATTCCCACACAATTGTTATGTTTTATTGAAAATCTATCGCCTTAAAAATTATTGATTGTTTAATGAATAATTAAAATGAAAGTCATTAATATGCCAAGAAACCAAAATCTATTACAAAGGAAAGAAGTCCATTTTTGGGGGGGGTTGTGTTATTAGCTAAAATCCTTTCTAAAATCTTTTGCCTTCCTTTGTTATTAGCCCTGCTAGCCTTGCTAATTCAAATCTAATATTGTTGTAGACATCATAACAGTAAAACTGAAACGAATGAAATAGAAAATTAACTTTAATTAGTATCTGATAAAACGATAACAAATTTCGTTGACGTGCATGGATTATAGCAATAGAAAATGCACAACGTCATCATGAGCATCAGTATCGTTTTCAACATCATTATTTCAATTTTTCCTTCTTTTTTTTGTGGCAAGTTTTATTGGTCGTTGAACTTTTTATAATTTCATCCTGCCTTAAGGAAAAAACTTTGCATCTCATTAATGGTCGTTGGATTTTAGTGACTCTTATCATTGGTTGTTAACAACAATAAAGAAATTAATTAAGAATTCAAGAGGAGACACTTTCAAAAGTATTAAAATGTAAAGTTTAATAACTTAACTTTGTGCAAAATTAATAGTTTTAGTTTGAAGCCTTCTTTTTTTTTTGTTTTGTAATGATTTCAATGGTTTTAATATGAAAGATAAGTCATCAAACGCCTTCACTATAAGAAGGAGAGAAGGAGATAATCTGCGTAACATATTGTCTTTATCCTAGATTGTCAAAGAATTTCTACTTTGCAAATTGAAAGCTCATAATTAAAAATCGTGTTCGAATCCCAGGTCAGACAATGTGTGTGAAGATAAATTCGAATTTGAAAATTCAAGACGCAATCCATAAATTTAAGCAGCGCCACATTTGCCGTTAACAGAGCAAAATTTGCCCTTAACAGAACAAAATTTGCACTTAACAGAGCACTGTTAACTGTTTAACAGTATCCATTTGAAAAAACCCACTTGTTTAAAAGCTGATTTTAGGACAAATACTAGGCCTATAAGTACCATACCATACTCAAAGGAACGTTCTAATGTTCCTCTTAATGTAATCAGCAAAATAGTGCCATATGAAGTGATATGGTATTGTGAAGATTGGCTTTGAAATTATCAATTTTTTGATTGAAAATTCTCTAGAAGATCAGTGGCCATTTTAGAAGATATAAGAAATAGTACACCATACAGACTATATGTACATGATAGTCCAGAGTGTCCTCTTTCCAACCGTGGTAATGGGATTTTCGACCAAAAATATATGAAAATTCTCTAGATCAGTGGCCATTTTGTAAGATATTATTATTTCAGCTATCCCACTACCACGGTTGGAAAGAGGACACTCTGGACTACCATGTACATATAGTCTGTATGGTGTACTATTTCTTATATCTTTGCTCTGTTAACGTTGAATGTGGCGCTGCTAAAATTTATGGATTGCGTCTTGGATTTTCAAATTCCAATTTAACTTCACACATTTCTTCTGCTGAGATTTCTGGCAAAAATCCTGAAAGTAAATAAAATTACCATGAAAGGTTTCTCAAAAAAGTCGACTTTAAACTGGAGGGTCCAATATGCATTTATAAAATTAACGCCTACACCGTAAGTGGCGTGAGAAGCTAGGTTGCAATCCTAACTGAAGGGTTGTAATGACCAGTTATGTATCTTACGGCCTTCATATTCAGATTTACTATCGAGTATCCAAGGAATTTCTTTTTTTTCTACGTTTTTATCATTTTCATTAGTTTTCGAAAGAAATTGAAATTTTGAACACAGTCGGCGTATTAATGTTGCGATTTTTATTTTATTTATTATGTACGTATTTGAAAATGTAGTTCCAACGAATAGGTTGTCATTTTTGGTTTTGCTTTAAAAGAAATTTAAAAATGTACCCCCAAAACAAATTAACAGGTTAAAAGTCATGTTTTCACATTTTTTTTTGTGAAGCTTCTGTGACGAAGCATGAAATTTTTCAACTACGACCTGACCTCATAAATTCTATGCTTGATAAGTGGAAAAAAATCTCATGAGTTTTACTACCCATATAACCAGTCACCACATACTGACAAAAGCACGTAATAGGCATACTTACGCATTTGTGGCTGTACGGTACACTGCAAGAAAAGTTTCAGGGCCTTTAGTTAGAAGAGCATTTTAAAAAGCCAACAAAACAGTTTTAAATTTGGATATTTTTTTAAAGAATAATAAAGTTTGTCCTATTCTTGCACCAGGATAAATAATATGTCGAATAATTGAAATAATATCATGCTTCCGATGTTTAGAGTATAAATCTAATCTTCCTCTAAAGCTCAATCATGGAGAACGATTTGTGATTGCTAACCAAATTGGCTCGATCAACTTTAGATATCACTTTCCATTCATGCTCAAAGCAGATTCTCTTCATAATTCAGTAGCTAAAGTTAGAATAGACCTGTAAGTACAAATATGTGACAATATTTAAGCTGCCAATTTTGATTTAATTTTGAAACGATAGCGTTGACACACATTTTGTGGCAACAGGTACTAAACATTTTCAATTAACTATGCTACTGCACCTTTAGTGTGACAAATCTTAAACCTACAATTAGCAATTGGTGAGAGAAGTATCCAGTCTGCGATAAATTAATCTGGTTCGATATCTCAATATGTATGAAATGGAATAAAGGAATGAAATTCGTTGTTTCAGAAAAGGTCGATTGTCATATCTCGGGCCTATCTTCTTGAAAATATAAGTTATTTCCCGCAGGACAAACTACGTCACAGAATAATCCATACAAATTACATTTTACTTTAAGCTCAAACAGTTGAGAATAAGGAAAGAGATAGAAGCCATAGATTTAAAAAAAAGAAAGGCAAATCAAGAGTGCACTGCATTAATTATTGTAAAGAGGTTCTGGCCCATTTTTAGAACCGTAAAATGGTCTGATATTTCCTCGTATCAGCATAACCTCGAAACAACAATGTATTGACCCGAAATGTTTCGCCATTTTGTTTAAATGTGTCTAGCATTCCGTGATAAATATTTATCGCCTAACGGCGATATTATTTAACAGTATTGAAATATATTCTGCAGTAATCCTGATGGGGCAGACCGAGCTTGTCAGCGAAATTGCCAATAGGGCAGTGCCCCGTTAGAAATGCAGTTAGAGTGCGAACCGTTCATTCTTGTCGAACTCAAGTAGTTCCTTGGTTTCCCTGCTGTCCACAGCAGTTTTGAAATTCCGCAACCTCCCACGGTTTCTTGAATTCCACGGTACTTTTTCCAACTTGGAAAATATTCCTGTGGACGAACAAATATTATTATTTTGAGATTCAGATCTAACTGGTCAACCTTCTAGGTTCGACATGCCAAGTTAGCTAAGTTATCCAGTTATCTCTACTTATACAGACAATGCTAGACAATGACAAAGGAAGTGCGTGAGATTCATTTATATTTCAGCCTGTGAAAAATATGCAGCGGAAGAATTAGCTTCCTTAAAAAACACATCATTAAAGCAGTGATCAGCCCACGAATTCTGGTTAAAGCAAATGATCCCTGATGACCATTTATATCTCTATCCTATTTGACTCAAATAAAGCGTTCTGCCTTCACTTAAAGTGAAGAGACATAATCGTCATATGGTTAAAGTTAGTGAATGAGAGCTTAGTGATTGCCTTAGCTAGCGTAAGCTGGGTAAGGGTAACATTAGAATGTCTCACTGACTCATTAACAGATGTGATGGTATCTCCTAATCAGAATGGATGCATGGTTGCCCTAAATTCCTTATTATTTTTTGGCAAATCATTGTACTTCTGTTTATTTTCTAAAAAGGCCTTTTTGTTGGCCTGTTTTCTCCCTCTGAAATTTGCAATTAGTCCTGTATTCGAATCGTAAACGTTACAATATGTAAATTACGTTTCCTTTTTTTACGGACTTAAGGGGAAGTGAAGAAAAAAAACAGAATTTTAAGGAAACTTTTCGTTTTTTGTTAACAGTAGCTTGACTACAGGGTATCACCAACAAAAAAAAAAAAACGACAAAAAAATTCCTTAAACGTAATGCATATGTAAAGCATTATTCTTAATATTGGACTAAAGACACGTAATAAAAAAAAAAACAAGAAGAAGAAGAAAAAAGAAAAAAAGTCGTAAATCTTTGAAATGCCAAAAACAACAATAACTTGATAACAATAGATATACGATATACGCCAAGTAACTCTTACACTTCAATGGAACAGACTACGAATGTACGTAGTAAAGAGAAAATGCTAGAAAAATGTTACCAGTATTTACAAGCCCGACGCCAATAATATAATTCAATCCATAAATCATCAAGTGTCAAACACAATTTAAATATTTACTATTTTGTCACGGTGGCATTACAAGCACAATCACGTATACGTTCATATACGTTCTTACACCCTGTCCTTATTTGCTTGTTGGTTTGGAGGGGTTTAAAATGTTACAATTTGAAGCATATCCATATATGTAAGCCCTTCTAATTTCTATTTCTTTATTTTCGTTAATGAAACTGCATTTATTTGTAAAAGAAAAGGTATTTAAAACAAAAAAAAAATTATGTATTCTCTGGAGTATTATTTCTTGTATTACAAAAACATCTTCTATTTGATCTGAAGCTTAGTTTTTCTTTTAAGAAATTGTCAAATTAAAATTTTAATTCGTTTTTGTTTTTCGTTCATTCTCATTCTCATTCTCTCTCTCTCTCTCTGTCTTACCCCTTTCTTTTATTAATCACATACGACCATGATTGTAAAAGTTTCTTTTTTGAATCCTTTATAGCCTTGTTAATGATGTCGATATTTTATACAAGAAATCATCATCATCACATGTGTATTTGAAAAATGAATTACAATTATTTCTTCTTATATGTGTGTGTGTGTGGAAACTTAATTAAAAGACATTCTCTTCTTTTTTCTTTTTTGGGAAATTTATATCCTAAGCCAAGTACTTGTTAAGCAAACAAAATTGATGAAATCCCTCAAAGTCAGAAGTTGTTAGAAATTAAATTTGGCGACAATCTATTTTACAGAGAGCCATAAATAAACTATACTTGGTGGTGTACGTTCACTTACAATAGGATTTATTGCGACACACTTAAAGAAATAGTTGTGAATTGCATCAGGGTTTACTTTGAAGCTACATATACATACCCATAGATTTGCTAACTGCCACGCAGACAATGTTCCAAAGGATTGAAAGTTAAGCACAATAGTTACGATAATAAAGAACATTCCCTTGTAGTATTTATAAAACATTGCAACACAAGCCACAATACATACTTACATACGAGTACATACATAGTTGTTCATTACAACCCTTCAGTCAGAATGACGATTCAGGTTCGAAGAAGGTGGGTTCAATCATACGTACAGCTTGTTCAATAGGAAAAATCTCTGCCTGAAATACGCTGGTCTTATTAGGTAATCCCTATGATCCGTTCAGTGCTAGCTTTCTGCAGATTCCAGATTCAGTTTCACATTACATTTTTGAACCATCGGTGAAGATCATTATATCACCATCCCCATTGGCAGCTTCAGCAATCCAATCTTCATTTCGTGTGGAATTGTGATTTTTGTATGTTCGTTCGAAAACAGACTCTGGTACCATATAGTTGCAGCTAAAACTCGGAAGATTTGGTTCTACTTCCTGCAGTATTAAAGCATGGTTTACACACGCATAGTCTAAACATATCTGGGATCTTAAACCTCAGTGCAGTTCTAGCAGACATATTTTGGAGAAAGATGTCCAATGGTTGTAGAGACAAGATGATCTCAAGGCCAAGGTAACGGCCTAGCTTGTCTTACCACTTGTAGCGGCACCTACAGTCAACTCCGAACAACATCTTTCTGAGAAAGTTTTCATGACAACTTTTATTTACTCTCAGAATTTTTGCCAGAAATCTGCTGAGATTAAGTGGCTGGAGAAATATTTGCTCAAATTTCGATTTGTTGGTGATGTCCGACCTAAGATTTGAACCTACTAGACTATATGTTGCATGTACACTGAGCATCACAAGAAACTGTACATTGAAAAATATAGATTTACCGTTATTTTTGTTTTAAAATTGTTTCATTGCCAGTTTTTAAAATTGAAAGAAAAAAAATATCCGAAATATTGTGAAAATTTTTTGGGCACTCTCCTTAAGTGGTAAAAGTTGAGTTTGGTGATTGTTAGAATTTTATGTACAGTGTACAGTTTTTTTTGACGCTCACTGTATCTCTTGGTATACAGGGCTAAGCTTTTTACATCTCTCACTGTTAACCTAGTGCAAGTAATGAGCGACCAAGTGATAAAACCTTTCCTTCCATTCACTAAATGAACTGCAACTTTTCCGCCAGTGTAGTTTTACATTTATTTGAAGTTTTAATCTAATATTTCAGTATTGAATAACCGTCAAATATTTACTATTCAATCCCTGAGGATATTACATTTTAACAGGTATTTTGCTTATTTGTTATCCTATTCCTGCCATATAAGATTTCCTTTAATTTTGTTTCTTAGGAAATTCCCTTTTTAACATGTTGTATGCTAGGACATGGCACATGTTGTGTTGTTTCATCATCATTTATTCCAGTCGTCAACATCAAAAGATGGTAAAAACTAAAGAAATTTTATTTAATGTGTTGCAATTAAATTAAAATATTACGCGTTTACCATTATTATCATCATCATCAGGATCATATTTTGGTGTGTCCTTTTCTTAAACTATGGCCTCAAACTATTTTAAGCCTGTTACTCATAACAACGGTACCAGCATTAACAACCCCTTTTCCTATATGTTAACAATTAAAAAAAAAAAAAGTTCGGGAATATTTGAATTCAAAAATCCCAACAGAATTCATCACGTTTTTAAACCCAAAAAACAAAGTGTGAGTCGGGTATACGTATTAGAAAAGGAATTTCATTAACGCATACCTCTTTGATAGTTGCGTAGATGGCGATGATGATGACGATGCTAGTTTATTTAAAGTAATTGATGAAAAGGTCTTCAATAGACATAAAAATAGTTCCCCGGGTAAGATAATCTCTTACATTTTACAAGTTTTGTTGGAAACAATACGTATCACCCTATCATTACATGGCATGTATGAGGAGAATAACAACTGCCACAAAAATGATTGCTTAGCCATTATGAGTTACGCCTTTGAAATTTTTAGTTTTTCTTTCTTTTTCCCTCCCCCCGTATAAAATTAAGGATAGTTTTTGTCGATTTTAATGAGAAAATTAAAGGGTTTCCCTAAGAAACGCGTGTGTATTTGTTTGCTTTGGTAAAATATTGTTTTATTTCATGTTTATTTTACATTTTTATCGTTTATAATTGAGTTTTACGACTGTTGTTAATAGAACTCGTCGTCTATTTTGGCCACAAAACACGCACACGTTAATTGGGCTAAATCACTATGGCATTAACGCTTTAATTTCCGGAAAACATAATGGAGGATTTATGGTGCGTTTGTCTGCTATAGACCGCAAAGTAATTTGAAATAAAAATCATATGATTTAGGAAGGAAGTGACAGAAATATTGTTCTGGCTGGTCGAGTTATGGTATATAGTCTGATGGAGTTTCCAATAAAATATGGGCATCAACATGGAAAGTACGAAAGAATTATGCAAAGTTTGTTCCGAAAGAAAAGTAACAATTGGGAAATCGTGGAATACCTGCTTATAAATTTATATTTTCTTTCTTTAATATAACGTTGGAGCACACGTTCTGGATTATACTTCATAATGAGTAAAGAGCGTATTCTATTTCGATGTAGGTTACGCCATTATTTTCGATTTCTATTAATCTTTTCCACGCGTAGCTGTTTCTCACATTTTCGCTAACAATCTGTCGTCATTCTGAATATATCCTGAAGTCGCCTCAAAATGTAGCCGATCAAGCTTTATCTTCACTTTTGTAATTTTGGTGCTAATGGGCTTGGCACGTTCTCTTGCAGAAGTCACTGATGTATTTGAAAACTTTTGCAAAACTCCCAATACTTGTTACTTGTTTGCTTATTTTATGGACTTCTTAATTTCCAGTAGTAAATATAATGCTCCTCATATAGTAAAAGGGGTAAACATGTCGCAGTTACAGTTCCAAACACTTCCAGATACCCATTGTTGATTAAGAATTTACAAATGTTGTGTGTTTTAGGTTTAGATTAGGTTAGCCTTTCACAGGCAAGCTCATATGTTCCATTGTGTTTTCCAAAGCGAGGTAAGTCCCCTTGCCATAATTCGTTAGTGGTGGGTTTGAACCACTACGAACTCCGGATGAGATCGGCCAGTTTCCTCAGTGGCCAACATGCCCACTGTTTGTCATCCAAAAACCGATTACGACTGTCGTAAAGTGCTGCACATAAGTGCATAAAAGGTGTTGGAACGATTCCCTTTCCTCCACATCATAACAGCTTCTGCAGTAAGCTTGTCAGCGAACTGCCAATGTCCCGTTAGAGTTCTTGTTAGAATCGAAAAGTTCTTTCCACCGTTGGGTACAGCAGTTTTGAAATTTGGCAAAAAAATATGTTGGACCACTCACAGTTTGTTGAATTCCATGCTGCTTTTCCCAATTTGGGTCGCATATATCCCTACTATCATCAATACCTAAGACATAGCCGATCTCTTCCGTGCCAGTTGGTCCGCCTTCATGGTGTTGATTTGACGAGGGCTTTGATTGCTGTTTGACTGTCTACACATACGATCAAGTTCAAAGGAGAATACGGAATACGTTGGCCTGATTAGGTAATTTGTATGACCAGTTTATCGAATAGAGCCCAAATCCAGTTACACATTCTATTTTTGAGCCATAGGTGAAGATCGTTATACCAACGTCACCGATTACAACTTCAGCAACTCATTTTTTTCCGTGTGAGAGTGTCAGTTTGTTCGCGTTAATGCATAGAAGTTTTGTGTCGCCGATGATAATATGCAATCGCGTAGATTGCCTTACTCTTCAACATTTTTCTAGCATTATTCAATATGCTCATTACAACCCTTCAATCGGGATTACAACATAGCTTCTCACATCACTAGTGTTCTGTGTGTTAATTTTATACTCCAGACGAAAGATTTTTGAGAAACTTTTCATGGCAATTTTAATTACCTTTTTGCCAGAAATCTGCTGACAGACATTCGCGGAAGCAATATTTTTCATATTTTATTTTGCTGGAGACGTCTGACCTGATGTTCGAACCTCGTTCTCAAGAATAATAAGCTAACTAAACTATGGCGACTTCGAAACTAAATTACTTTTTGTAATTCCCTTCTTGGACAGTGATTTGGTAAGGCGGTACTTGTAGTATTTCCCGCATAGCCAAAGATATGATGATATATCCTATATTTACCCTAATATATGGTAAAACGACTAATAGTTCTTAATCCTACTTTTAATAGCACATCTGCACATAAATTTTCCAAAAACAAAATTTGTGTTGTCGATAAAACAGTTGTCACGACAACAACATAAATTGTTTCATACTTAAAGATTATTTTAATTGCTTCCTCTATGAGACAATAATTTTTCTATAATTTTCTCTCAAGAAAAAACAAAAAGAAGAAAAAAGATAGGAAGATAGAAAATGTAAGAAAACTGGGTCATTAGAAGCGATTAAAGACAACTTAACGATTTGTCGTCTTATCCAACAAAACACGCACAGATCTTCAATGAGTGTTTAGCAAATAACAACTATTTAATCTCTGTTATTGTTGTTATTGCTGTTGTTGATGTTTTATTATTTTCACAATACTTAAGATAGAAATAATCACAATAAGAAGAAGAAGAAGAAGAAATTAAACATTAATTGTCCCATCGTGATAAGAAACGAATATTGTTGTGGGTGGATACTTCATTTAAATACTCATCCACTTATGATGATGACAATCAAATGAAATGAAATGCGATTTTTCGATTTTTTCTTTGTTGTTTGTTTTGTTTGTTTTGTTTTTATTGTTTTAATCTTTAGCCGGATAGCAGGCACTTCTTAATGTCCTTTTTTTTTGTTTTTGTTAATAGAAAAACTATTCAGTGTTTCATTTATTTGTTTGTCATTCGCACATTCAATTGTCACTTGTTGTCACTTTCAACATAAACTTACCCGAAAATTCTCTTCCTTTTCATTGTAGCATTAATGGAAAATGAGTGAAAATGAATGATTGAATGAATGAATAAATGTTTGAATGCTTTGTAGGGGAAAACTCATAAAACTACTCATGTAAGCATGTTTAAATGAAAATCCATTTAAGTTTTCTTCTTTTGTTTCTTGTTTTCAAATTTTAATGGACATTTTGTCCTGTTAAAGGATACGATATATCACTTAGGCGGCATTTTTAATGGAATTTTTTGTTTAACGGAAAATATAAAGACTTGTTTGTGTTTTATTTGCACAGATTAAACAGGGACAGACATTAAAAAAAACTTAATATTTTTATCAGTTTTATTAACTTAACGTATTTTATTAAGCAACATACCAAACCTTCTGTGTAAATATGAAGGCAAATCTCTGAAAATATTTTTAATGGAGAATTTCTTTTTTAATTTTCACAAATTGGTCTTGTGTTGGAGTAAACAGTCGGTTTGATAATAACTTGGACTTTGTTGGCACAATTTCTATTCTATCTGAAACCTTCTCTTCTCATGTAGAGAGCATTTTTTAAGTTGTTCCATCATAACATGTCGTATTTATGCATCAATATGCCATTGGACATTTTTCTATTTTGGCATTAAATGTTCCTTAACAGATAATATTCACCGCAATATAGGTAGCTTACCTTATCACACCCGTTATTGATCCAGTGAAATATTAACTCGCTTCCAATCGTTTTCCAGGCATTAAGTTTAAGTTGCCTTACCAACTTAAATTTGGATGTCAATGTTTCAGCATTAGATTTACAAATTCACCTCAATCGTAAACTAGTTGTCTACAGTTTGGATTACGACCTAGCTTCTCACAGCACTTATGGTGTTGTGTGTTAATTTTATGCATGAGTAGCGGGACAAGTTACAAGTCGACTTTGAACGAAAAGTTCAGAGTTTTTGCCAGAAAGTTACAGAAGAAATATTTGTTAATATTTTGCTTTGTTGAAGATGTCCCATCTGGGGTTTAAACCGTGGCCTCTGGTCTAATATGCCAACACACTACCTACTAGACAACGGTGACTACGACGCTATACATAAAATATTTCAATTCGTTACAGTTACTGTTTTCTTTGTACGATGTTTGTCCAAACGAATCAGGTGACCTGATATATTTTTCCGGGAATGTTTGCTTCGTTGCTAAGGTTTTATTTAATTTTTAACCGTTTCAATACTGCTGACATCTTTCCTTTAATTCTATCAATTTTCGTCTCTCCCACGGTTTTGAAAACAGAGTTGTCAGTCGCATATCATCACGATCTCCATTGATGTCATTCAATAGTTGCTGAACAAATTTCTTTAAATTTACTTACGCGTCAAAATTCCTTACGCGACATACCTTAGATCCCCTATACTTCCTTCAGGACTAAGAATTTTTCGAATCTCCACTTTTTCGAATCTTCACTTATCACCACTTAGTTTTTTTGTCTCGTTCCGTTTGACCTTTCCGTAGGGGAATGGCGGCTAAAATGAGCAAGCGTCTCTGGGCGAGTGGGCAGTGATATGATTCGGTTACTGGCCACGCATAGATAATAAGGGAAGTTGGGGATATCAGGAGCAGTGTCATGACACCACGGTGCGACTTCGCAAGGAGATTCAAGACATTAAACCCGAACAATGAAGGGATTCCATGCAAATCTACACCGACGGTTCGAAAGTAAACGGAGCTGTTGGTGGTGGAATTTTTCGGAATCAGTTAGAATAGCGCAGTCCATAAGACTGCCGGAACACTGCAGCGGCTCTCAGGCGGAGGTGGTGGCAATACAGGCTGCGGCGAAAAATATTCTCGATGGAAACATCTCCAAGCGAAACAGCACCATACTATCTGATAGCCAAGCGGCTACTAAGGCTCTAAATTCTAATGTTATGAACTTCAGGACGGTATACTGCTGCCGCAGATATATTAACGAGATAGCGGAACGATATGATGTCTATATCACATGGGTACCGTGGCACAGCGGGTAACTGCAGAGCTATCGAACTCTCCGATGAGCATCCCTATGAGAACTTGATAATGCGATCGTCGAATCCTTCCACGACAGATGGGCGGCCTCAGACACGGGTAGAACGGCGCATAAAATCTGGCCAAAGCTGGATGAAGAGCGCACGAAACTCCAAAGAGGCGCGCTCAGTGTGGTTGTCGGAGTCATCACGGGGCATTGCATTATAAGTACGCATGCGCGGCGCATTGGTCTTGGACACCATGCTAGCGACTTCTGCAGAAGCTGCAGAGATAAGGAAGAAGAGGAGAATGTCCTTCTCCTGCTGGGTACATGTCCGGCTCTTTATCAATTAAGAAAGAAGTACTTGGGTGCTTACTACATGGATAATCTGGAGGAACCCCCAAGGACTGATATTTGCAGCCTAAATCGCTTCA
>QOCX01000528.1:111454-134277 GCA_005959815.1 Sarcophaga bullata
TCCGAGTGGTTTCGATATTAGAGGATAACGAAGAACTGTGGTAACACAATGGGCCCTTTTGAGGCCTAAGTGTGTCCCTCCTTGGATGGGCAGCCACCTCTACCTACCTACCTACCTTATCTTCGGTTGTTGACTTGCTGAGTAGTCTAAAAAATCATTCGTCATTGACATATTCGGCCTTCTCATAAGATTTACGACTCCTAAGCGAGGTGAACAATAAAATATTTTGTTCCCCTTACTAGGTTGTTTTTCGTTCTTAAACTAAATCGATAATATCAGTCAGTGAACTAAATAAGGTTTAGGAGTTGTATATGGCCACGAACAAATTCTTAAAATTTTGGACATCAAGCCTAATCAGGCAATACTTTTATGCACTCACTCACTACCTACAATAACTGTCCATAACTGATCCATCATAATATAAAATGCCAGAGCTTTAACTTGTTCTATTTGAAGCGATAAGAAGGAAATTTATTAAAAAGCTTTTGAAAATTCTTTATTTGTGCATAATTTATTATGAGCAACTGATAACTAGAACGTGTCAAAGCCCCTGTTATTGTTCGAACGTGTAAATTTTATCAGTTTTTCAGTTCTCATTCAACAATATAGCAACGTAAACTAATACGAATGCGAATAATAATTTGTCAATGAATAATTTCTAAGCAAATAGAAGCAAAAAAAAAGAGAGAGACTGCACGCAATGTGATATCAGATTAGAAAGGAAATTTATTTTAGAAACTGTATTCCAAGAAATTATTCAAATGGCATACAATAGGATTCAACTTTTAACATACTTCCATGCACATACAACACATAAAAGGCAACTATTTGTTGTAGTGGTAGTTTGGTAAACTCCAAGTTGTTTCCATCCAACCAGCCAGCCAGCCACCAGCGATATTCTATTGTTATTTTAAAATCCCATTTGATACTGTTTTATCATCAACGCTATTATGAAAAGAGCCAATATGCAATGAAAAACATCATCATTACCATTGTCGTCGTCGTTTTCATCACACTCATCGTCATCGTCATTGTCATCGTCATCGTTACCAGCTTTATTAGTCTATGAATAGCACCAGTAGTGTTGGCATGGTGAAACTACTATAAGTACTCTTCATAATTAGTTTTTTTTTTATACAAACCTCAGCTCATACCACCACAGTGGGTAACACATGGAAATAGACACTCATTGTCTGTACCATAGTCTATTAAAAGTTGAATTGTATTGAATTATTAATAGATTTATAACGACTGCAGTGAAGTTCTATTTCATCAGGAATATCGTATAAAAAAGATAAACTGACTACTCAACAGAACTTAGGCACGCTTAAACCATTTTGAAATTTCGATGCAACCTCATAATATATTCCAAAGTTCATAGATGTTGGGTCAGCTAACTGTCGAGAGATTGCCTATCCAGTATCCATTCCCTATGAAGTCATAGTACACCTAAGCATGCATAGCAGCCCGTTGTGACGCCAAAGGTATCCATTCCCTATGGACAACATAAAAGTTGTGATGGTGAAGGCCCAATCTCTCACTTTATTAAGAAATGTTTGCCGTCTAGCGTATAAATTCTATCTTAGTGCAGCTCGGGTATACATACGGATCCGAACATTTCCTTTGTATTACCAGCTGAGACACCTCTATGAGTTAAACCTGGAAGTTTATTTTCTTATTCATTATCTTGAAACCCCTAATCCGTTCATTATCGTCGTGAGGAGTATAACATCAAACAAGAACATCAGATAGGGTGTGACACAATGGGCGAAAACCCGTAACTACATGCGTGCACACATAATTGATCATAACAAGCCTTCAAGCAGGATTACGACCTAGCTTCTAACATTGTTTATGTTGTGTGCGTTAATTTTATACATGAGTAGCGGAACCTCTAGTTTAAAGCCGACCCCGCAATACAGATTTTTGAGAAACTTTTTAACATGTTATTTACTCTCAGAGTTTTTGCCAGAAATCTGCTAAGAAGAAATCGCAAGAAAAAAACTTTTTCATATTTCGTTTTGTCACAGATGTTCGACCAAGCTTTTAACACCACTTTTGTTGTGTGTGTTAATTTTTGTACGTGAGTGGCGGGACCTACAAAAATTTTTTTCTCAAATTTTTTTTAAAAACTTTTCATGGCAATTTTATTTTCTCCCAGAGTTTTTACCATAAATCTGCAGAGAGGAAGTCGGCGAAGAAATATTTTCTTTTCATATTTTATTTTCTTTGAGTTGTCTGGTCTGGCCTGACGTCTAATAAGCCAACACACTACCTACACGACTACGACTAGGTTTGAGATCCCCAAATAGGAAACTATAACGTTAGAGCCTGCTAGAATACAGTGATTAAGTTGCCTCAGTATTTAAGTAGGTAGTATGATAATCTACGAGTATAGCTCACATTCCCATCAGAGATTTTGGTGGGAATTTTTAATTGCAAATTAAAAAACATTTTATTCGGAGAATTGACCATTGCCGGCTTCAAAGGCTTTCCATCTTCCTCCAGGCAATTCATTAAATTCATGATAATAAAACTGTTCATCTTTTGAAGCAAACCAATTGGTTACCCAATTTTCAACTTCCTTATAGGAATCGAAATACTGTTCAGCTAATGCGTGTTCCAACGATACCAGCAACCAACAAATAATAGGTGGAATAAGCCACGTCTGATGGCTCTAGCAGTAAATGAGGGCAAAACAAAGCCCTCAGAGCAGAGAAGTGCGGCGTACTGATTCTCAGATTACGGCCGATAACTACGTTGTACAGCGTATTAATATACAGCGGATGCGCTGGCTCGGCCATGTCGTTTGAATGGGGGAGGATGCTGCGACGGGACGGGTATTTGATGTGGGGATCCGCGGAAAGGTTGGCGAAAAGGATAACCTTGTATCTGTTGGAAGGACCAAATCGAGGAAGCCCTGTCATCGATTGGTGTGACCAACTGGCGTAAGCGTGCAAGCAGCAGAGCCGCCTGGAAGGATGTGTTGCGGCAGGCCGAAATTCGTTAATCGGGTTGTTATGGCCAATTAAGTAAGTAAGTAATAAACCAAGTCAGAGCGCGCCAAGTGGGATAGAGTTTACTAGCTCGTAGAAGAAAAAGGCAAAAGTTAATTCCTTTTTTTTTCAAAATGTCCTCTTCCACCTTCAACTTCAAACACATTTCATTTCAAAGTAGCGCCAATCTATACAAACAAACCTAGAGTTGCTAAATGTGAATTTTTGCATGCAAAAACGTACCAAAAGTAGCAAAGTGAGACTAGAAAGAGAAAAAAAAGACAACAAAAAGAATCGTACAAAAGCAAAATAAACTTTAAATCTGCTTATCTTGAAAAGTTTTGCTACGTGATTTGTCGCTCATTTTGTGTTTTATGCTTTAAAATAATTGTGTTCGTAAATACATGCGAGGCCAACAATGCTCATACACTGGAAGCTTCCATTCGAAGTTCAATGTTTATTTAAGGTGAACAATTTTATTTTCTTAACTGACTGACTGTCAATCAATATCTATATGGACTGTTTAAAATGTTGCAATATCTTGAGTGTATTGACATAAAGGGATTTATTTTTCTTTTTTTTTAAACATTTTCAAGTGCTTTTTGATAAAAAAAAAATTTTCCTTTTGTTTTTTATTGGTTTATTGGTTGTGTGTGATTAATTTTTAGCATGTTCGGCATGTCATGTTTGACATGTTATGGCCAGATTTTGGAATTGAAAATAAGCATACAAATGCGTATGAAATATGTGGTTAAAATGGACTTAGAAACATTAAATATTGACGTTTGTTTGCTTGGTAACAACATTGTATTAAAGTTAAACCGATTAGATCATAAATATACCAATACTTAGATAAACTTTTACCCTCAGACCGCGTAGTGGCTTAAACCGACATTATGAAAGAGGATCCCACTCCCAATTTTACTACAGCATAGAGAGTTTAGCGTCTCTACCCCACTATCTTAATGAAAAATGACGAATTAAAAAAGTAAAGCATTGATTTGCAATAGAGATGTTCCAAATAGCGGTATTTAGCGTCTGGCACTACTATAGTACTAATTACTAATTCCTAATTACTAAAGCACTGTCTTCCAAAATGAGAAATTATTACAACAAGAGTGTGCCTACGTCCACTTTTGCTTTTCCTTTACGAACTGAGATGAGATTTAAGTGAGTTTGTATACTCAACAGCTTAGTTTTCTTATATTTTGCTGGGTTTTCCAATTTTCTATTCTTTGCAACTTCCATTCTTATCTATGCCGTGAAAGATTACAAAGGCATTCGTCATGTATGTTGTTTGTTGAGTCTGGAAAGTATTTTTGACGATGTTTAGTCCAAGTGAGTTTATTCTTGGCATAGTAAGAAGACAAACTGTGCTTTGATTACCTAAGAATATGCATCTAGTGCAGTATTCCCATTCGTAAGTCGTTTCCTATTATGAAACAGGACTGTGTGTTGATTTATGACAATCAAATGCGATTTTCTTTCTGGTGAGCTCTTCAAACAGTATTGCAGGCGATCGTAATGTTTGTCATTAAAATTTCTTTGATTTTAGATCGAGTTTTTTTATAGGAGCATGCACTTATCTATCTAGAGCCAATCTTGCAATAGAGTCCCGAAGTTGTTTACTAACTAACAAACACGTGTATGTATGTTTGTTACATAATTGGTTATTACAACCCTTCAGTTGGGACTACGACCTAGCTCCTACACACCTATATGGTTGGTGTAAGCAATAGAGAGCCAGAAGTTGTCAATGTTCTAATCGGAGAACTCAATATTATGTTTGCTTGATCGAAAGAACTTTCAAATTTCGAAAGAAACTTTCAAGTGCCTAAGTGCAAGAAATACTTCACTCCATCTATGCCTCGAAGTCTATTTGAGGCTTTATACCCGCGTACAAAAAAGGCAATGATACTTATTGATTCAATGAAGCACCATCGCACCACCATGGTTTAAGTTTCAACGGTATGTGCTCAAAAATTAAATATTTCTACGCATTGCACATCTGTAAAGTAGAGCGTACCCGTTCGTAGTCGGTTTGTAATTTACAAAATATATTAAAGAGAGAATTCATTCTTTAACCGCAATATTCGCACTATTTGCCTGCAGAATTTTCTCCGTCCACATACAATTTACTTGGTTATTTACTTAATTAGCCATTAACACCCGAATATTGGCTTTCGGCCTGCCTTAGCTCATCCTTCCAGACGCCTCTGCTTCTTGCGAGCATTCGCCAGTTAGTCACACCAATCCATAACGGGGCCGCCTTTGCTTGGTCCTTTTAACGCAAACAAGATTGTCCTCTTTGCTGACTTCCACAAATCCTCGTATAAATACCTCCACCACCACCATCCGCTGGATGTTAATACGCTGCCAGAACGTCCACGTCGTTGAGGAAGTCATACAGCTCATTGTTGGGTCGAACGTACAATATAAACCCACTTAAATCTAACGTCCAAGTGTATTCGCTATAACAAAATCCCTTACTTTAGTAACTAAAAGCACATCCTGTCGTGATTGCTAAATCTAATGTCCATTTGGATTCTCTTTAGTTAGTCTTTTAGCAAAACAATGCATAGGCTCAAGTACTAATTTTCACTGAACAATATCTTCAAAACCAAGAAAATAATGGAAAAACTCAGAAAAGGCTTTAAATTGTAATACAGTCGGGCTTCGATTATTCGTGATCCGGTTAACCGGTAACCCCGATTAAACGTGATAAAAGATCAGTCTATGTTTTCAAATTGTTTGCTTCGATTAACCGTGATTACCTCTATTATCCCTGATGGCATAATTTTATTCATTAACTTCACATACATACATACATTATAATAAACATGAAAACGAGGAATTCCCTTTGCATATGATAAATCAGAAGCATTTACAAGTGATTAGTTCAATTTTGAAATTTGACAAATGCAGCTGTTTAGATCTTGTTATTCGATCAACCGTGAAAATCGATTATCCGTAATGCTTCTGGTCCCGATCATCACAGATAATCGAGGCCCGACTGTATTTGAGATGCTGAAATCAAAAAAATTGAACCGAATATAGCCAAAAATCATATTCTTCCACTCTGAGGTTAGGATATAAAGAAAACCTAGGGTGTGAGATCGTACTTCGGACACCAAAAACGTTTAATAAAGTACAGTCAAGTTTCTGTATTTGTTAACTTCTGATGTAAAGACTGAGTTCTTCTTTGTTAGTCATACAAAATGTCCTGATTGAAGCTTTAAACAGTATGCCCACTAACCTTCAATGAAGTTGTCGTAGTCTAGTAGTTAGTTTGTTGGCTTATGATATGTGAGGCCCCGGTTCAAACCCCCAGCTCAGACATCTTCAGTGAAACGAAATGTGAAAAAATATATCTTCGGCGGCTTCCTCTCAGCAGATTTCTGGCAAAAACTCTTAGGGCCATTATTATAACTTGCCGTTAAACTTAGGCTTAGTTCAAGTTACCTTTAGCTAAAGGGAATTTTAAAGTTACCTTTAATTTATTTTCGTTATTACAACTTACAAATAAAATAAACTTAACATTTTCAAAAATATGGCAGTGTCGGAGCAATGCCAATAAAACTGTTCACTTAAACAAGTTTTTTTAAACGCAGTGGCAACGACTGGCTTCTTTTTTTCTTGTATTTGCTCATTTTATTTATATTACAAGTTGCCATATTGAAAATAATGGATAATATGCCATATTGAAAATAATGGATAATATGGCAACTTCATGCATAAACTTAACTTTAAAAGTTACCGGTAGGATGATCCTCCTCCTTTAACTTAACGCTTATTTCTAACTTATTGGCCACTTATAATAACGAAAAACAATTTAACTGTCAGTTAAAATTTTCCCTAGTTAACGGCAAGTTGTAATAATGGCCCTTAGAGTAAATAAAATTGTCATGAAAAGTTACATAAAAATCTGTGGTTCGTAGTCGGCTCTCAACTGTAGGTACGCCGCACACAGTTAACAGTTGACACATGCAGTTAACACTTACAGCATGGGGGTGTGAGAACCAAGGTTGTAAAGCTAACTAAAGATTGTAAATAACCAATTATGTAGGTATGTATGTGTACTCCAAATATTACGACAAACTGGACTGAAATAAAATATAAGGCGAGTGGTTACATTCTTGCTAGAACTCATAAACATTAGTTGGTAGATTTGTAGTCGTTTTAATATTTTCTTTACCCTCTTATGGAATATATAGCTGGATTTATAAATAAAATATAGTCAACGTTTATAGTATTTAAATAGATTTTGTTATTGTTTTTGTAATTCTAAATTTCTGCCGCATTAACTTGAAGCCTTAAGCAATATTGTCTGAAATTCATTTCCGTTAAAATTTATGTTTTTTAAATAAATGTTTACGTTTATCTTAAATGAGCCAGACTTTAAATTTAATGACATGCAAAACGTTAAAGAATCCAAACGTCAAAAAAAACAGTTAAAACTTCATAAAGAAAAGAAAAATGCTACGCAGATCTAAAGACAATAACGAATATTTAAGAGTGCGTTGCACGCACTAATAAAACATTTGAAAGAGACATTTTGATGTCATTTTTATATTTGCGGCATAACGTTACACAAATAAAAATTAGAAAAAAAAAAACAATGACGGAAGAAAAAACACACGAAATTACGCCACAAATGACACACACACGCACACAAGCAAAGTTCTTGTTGCAAACAAACAACACCTTGAGGCATTAATAATAATTTTGATTGTTTTTTTTTTTGGGAGTGCGTTTTGTTTTTGTAGCTCATTTTATGGCATCGATGCCAGAATGCCAGGAGAGCGAATCAAAAAAAAAACAATAAAATGCCCCGACCAACAAACAGAGGGCGGTCGTTTGGTGTGGTAAAAATGCAACATTAAAAATCAAATATTGTTTTACGTTTTATTTCGTTAAAAATACTAAAAATTTATGCAATTAGAAATTAATATTGTGTCTCATGAGAATGCGAGTATGCGAGTTACTTTTCCATGCACAATCATCCATTGGTGTCGTAGAGCATCTTACACATAAATTGTCTCATTTATTGTAACGCACATCAAACAGACATCAAAAATTTTCGTTATTTTTGTTGCTTTTTATTTTTATTTTTACTTTTTGTTGTTGTTTTTTTTTATGTGGTTTTCGCAAATCCATAAACCACCTTCTTAAAGAAGCATAATATTTAACAGCCGAGATATTTGAAAGAAATATTCTCATGGAAATTGCGAGAATTCTTAAGGAAATTGCGTATAAAAGCGCATTTTTATTGTTTTTTATTATTGTTGTATCTCATTATTAACACACTATAGACAGCATTAAAATAAAAGCTCTTAAATGTAACAACCATGAGCCATAGTTGTAGCATGAATGCATGACTGCCATTGTTGAAGACTGCTAAGTTGTTTTTATCTCATCTTCATTACGTTAAGCGAGAAATTTAGGGAACTTTGCATATGTACAGAGGACTAGAGATTAATACGGAGGTATTGTGACCGTGTTGAATGGTTGACAGACAGTTTCCTCCATAACTGTCCGCTAGAAAGCACAAGTAACCTCTTTGATTTTGGCAAATGGCGTAAACAATCCTATTAATGGCAGTAATAAGACTGAAAGGAGGAATTTTTTAATGCAAACTCTTCCAAAAAAAGTTACTATTCTGTGCTATACAGTCAGGTCAAGGTCATATAGTGGGAAAAAATCGGTAGTCTTCGGTTCCAATGTAAAAAATTTAGAACTCATAGGTAAACTCGTGAGTTTCACATAGCGAAAGTTTACCAAGGACGGACATACCAATACCACCTGATAGTCAGACCACTGTTAGAGCACCCAAGTACAAGGTTGATTAAGGGGATACAACTCCTTCACGTAGTGAATGTCAGTCTACCATTACCAACCCAAAAGTTTCACATTCTTATTAACGACTGTCGACTTCTTTCAATATTATTTAGCAGCTCTCAGTACTCAGTATTGTTTTAAAGGCTCATCAAATTTATCCCAAAAACATTCACTTTAACATGTTCAAAGTAATTCACATTAAACTCCAACCCAAAAACGCTTGGTATCATCCGTTCACAGCGAAAAGTGAAATGCAGTCTGTCATAAATTATTTTGTCATTTTTACTCCCTCCTAACTTATAAGGTTTTATTTCAAGCGTGGTACTATTGTCAAGCTAAATAAAAATAAAAATTTCATTGGTATACGAATATTTGTGGGCCAAACATTAAAATTAATATCCTTAACCAGGAATGTTAAGGATCTCAATACTGTTAATCGCCCAATTTCTGGTTTTTTGTATGGCAGAAGGAAAGAAATCCATCATAAATTTGATTTCTCAAATGAAAATGTGATAAATTTTCTAATTTTTACTGGCCAAGCATAACAAATTTTTCGGTTTATTACCATGCCAAATAGAAGAGCATCAGTTGAGAAATTTTGTAGGTGTTGGTATGAGGGAAAAACAATTCAATTTTAGGCCTATTAGTTAGGGAAAGTTTTAATGAAATTTAATGCAGAAGCGTTTTTTTTCTACAATTGAATTTATTCAGTTTTGCCTAAAGTTTGCTTTTAATTTTTTGGTAAAAAAAAACTAAAAAATAAAACGAAAAGAATACTCTACACAATATGAAATACGAATTCAACTATTTTACGTTGAAAATTTATTATTTTTCTGCTTCTTTTGCAACGATTATAATAAAAAAAAAGAAAAGAAAAACTTTTAACTTTTGCAACGTAAAGGAAATTAAGTTAATATCCTGCCTGAGAACGGCATACCAATGGATGGAGAGTCTGAAACACATTCTATACACTGAGGAAAATTTGGTTAATGACAGCAAAAATAAAAATATCAACACAATTTAATTATTACTGCCACTACTCGTATAATTACACAACGACATAGATTTCTGCGAGCGATTTTTGTCTAAAGTTTCGATTACTAGTGAGTTTAGTTAGAAACTTATGCTATAAACACAATACACGCAACGCTGCAATCTCTCAAAACAGAAAACATTTGTGTAGTGGGGATTATTCTAAAGGCTAAGCGGCAAGAAACTATGCCCGAAATCTGCTGAGAGGAAATTGCCGAAGAAATGTTATTTTTCATATTTTCATTTTGATGTCTGACCTGTTGGCCTTGAACCGTGGCTTTTCGTCTAATAAGCCAACACACTACCTACTAGACTAGATAAATATTATATTTATGACATTGTATACGTTTACCAGCTGGAGAATCACAGACAGCTTCGCAGAATAACAGTAAAATTAAGAAATTTTTTACAGAAAATCCGTGGTTGCTACTATGGATCACTGCATGGTCAAACGCTTGATTGAAAGCAAGGGTCGCAAGAGATGCAATCTATATACGCAGCTTTTATGCTTCGTTCTTCGTTTAGGAAGATTACTTTCAAGATTTTGCTTTTATGGTATTGGCTTATACAAGCCGGTGGAGTCTCAAAATACTGTTTGATTTCATTTTAGCCATGAATTATAAATACGAGCACGTAATCACGAGAACTCCGTTTCGCACTTTATTATTGTAGTTCAGTGTATTGACGATTATCTCGAATAATTTCAGAAGCTTGCATACAGAAACGACTGTTTCACGGTCCTAACAGATTTGTTGAAACTCTTATATAGTTCAACTTTCCCGTGAAACAGCTTCTATTAAATAAGGATCATAACATAGGATCAATGCACTGTGAAGACCCTATTGTTTTTGTTTTAAAGAATACATAACATACATACATAATTGGTGATTATAACCCTCTAGTCCGGATTAACACTAATTTCGCGCTCCACTTACGTTGTGTGTGTGTTAACTTTTACATGAGTGGTGGAGTCTACTAGAACTAGAAATTTCAAATATTATAATGAGACATTGTATACGTCTACCAGCCTGGAGAATCACAGACAGCTTCGCAGAATAACAGTAAAATTAAGAAATTTTTTACAGAAAATCCGTGTTTGCTACTATGGATCACTGCATGGTCAAACGCTTGATTGAAAGCAAGGGTCGCAAGAGATGCAATCTATACTGCAGCTTTTATGCTTCGTTTTCGTTTAGGAAGATCATTACTTTCAAGATTTTGCTTTTATGGTATTGGCTATACAAGCCGGTGGATGTCTCAAAAATACTGTTTGATTTCATTTTAGCCATGAATTATAAATACGAGCACGTAATCACAGAGAACTCCGTTTCGCACTTTATTATTGTTAGTTCAGTGTATTGACGATTATCTCGAATAATTTCAGAAGCTTGCATAACAGAACGACTGTTTCACGGTCCTAACAGAGTTTGTTGAACTTTATATAGTTCAACTTTCCCGTGAAACAGCTTCTATTAAATAAGGATCATAACATAGGATCAATGCACTGTGAAGACCCTATTGTTTTTGTTTTAAAGAATACATAACATACATACAATATTGGTGATTATAACCCTCTAGTCCGGATTACAACTTAATTTCGCGCTCCACTTACGTTGTGTGTGTGTTAACTTTATACATGAGTGGTGGGATCTACAGCTTAAAGTTGACGCCGAACAGCAGATTTTTAAAAACTTTTCATGACAATTTTATTCACTCTCAGATTTATTGCCAGAAGTCGCATTTTTCAGATTTCGTTTTCGTTTTGTTGGAGCACTCTGGCCTTGCGTCTAATAACCCACACACTAACTACTAGACTTCGGTGACTAAAGAATGCTAGCAGAATGCTAGCTAGTTGTGCTTAAAACTGACGTATTCTATTGACTTATGGGTTAAAATTTGCGCACACAATAATGGTGATGTGGGAAGCTAGATTGTAATCATAACTGAGGATTGGCCAATTAGTTAATTAAGCAAGGTAGTTTCCTACATGTTTTTCGGTCTGCAATTACTGTAGAAGCGATAAGAAGGAATTCCTTGTCTATCAAAATGTTTTCCCATAGGACAGTGGACCATGTGCACTACAATGGCGCGATAGATGGTCAAGCCATTCAAGTATAAAAGACAATTATTATCTTCTTATCTAGATCAGCCCATCAGAACCTACCAATACCTTCATAACATAACATACATAATTGGCCATTACAACCTTCAGTCAGGATTACGGCCTAGCTTCTCACACCACTTATGTTGTATGTGTTAATTTTATACGTGAGTGGTGGGACCTATAGTTTAAAGTCGACTCCGAACGACAGATTTTTGAGAAACTTTTCATGGCATTTTATTTACTCTCAGAGTTTTTGCCAGAAATCTGCTGAGAGGAAGCCGCCGAAGAATTTTTTTTTTTTTTTTTTTTTTTTTTTTTTTTTTTTTCTGACCGGGGATACCAATACCTTCACGTCTTGCAATAGATATCCAGTCCTACACATTTATTTAAAACGTATTTAAATTTATATTTCCAACGTGCATGCATATGTGGCTTTACTCACAATTACCTCACTATACTGTACTGTACTGTATTTTCTCACAGCACAATTTCCTTTTTAACATTATAAAACCTAAATTCAATAAAACTCGAGTTGTACTAGTCGTAGTCGTTGTTGTAGCAGTTGTAGTCGTCATCGTTGGAATAACTAAAGAAACCACAATTTACAACATGTTTTCATGTTATTATTGTTGTTGTCGAGCCAACTTTTCCCGTTTTTTTTTGTGTTTTGTTGTTTTTGTCATCTGATTACATTTGAACTTGTCGAATTGCATTTGAAGTAGAAACCAAAATGTTGACTTCTCATGCTATTAACCTAGCCACTACCCTATCTGCTTTGCCCGAACGACAGCCTACTGTCACCCTCGCATGTGTGGGCAATGGACTCTTGGAAACATGAAAATGAACATGTCGATTGAAATAAAAACATCAAAACCTTGACATTGCAAATCTTTATGTGGACTTGAAAACTGTAAACATAATGAAATACTTGGAAAATTCTTTGTACAAGAACGGCGTTTATGTAGACAGACAAACACAACGACAGACTAAGGGGAGCGAGGATAGGGAAAAAAGGAATTTATATTTCTTTGTAGAATGTCGACAACATAAAGGAAAATGCCGAGTCTAAATAAATGCATTTTAGCTGGCCAACTTGTTGTGCATGAAAACTTATAGTGTGTGGCCAGTTTAGAAGAAATCAAATTATTTTATTTCAAATGGATTTTGTTAGTGAACGAAATAAAAATATCTCGAGTTACTTAAGGTCTTTAGTGTTAATTCATTACTGCGTTTTTTAAGAAATATAAAATCCTAGTTTTTTCTTTTAAGGTCTAATGCTATAACTTTTCTTGGGAGGCTGATTAACTCAAAAAAACTCAACTGTGGATATGGCAGGAAAACTTTGCCGTATTCTAGTAGGTAGTATGTTAGTTTCTTAGACGGCTGTCTCTCTGCAGATTTCTGGCAAAAACACTGAGAGTAAATACAAATTGCCTTGAAAAGTTTCTCAAAAAACCTGTCGTTCGAAGTGGACATTAAAATGTAGGTGTCGCCACTTATGAATAAAATTAACACACATAACATATGCGGTGAGAGAAGCTAGGTTGTAATCCTGACTGAAGGAAGGATCCAGGACTGATGTCTTGAAACTGTAATGCGAATAATAAACTACTGATGGATTCTTATTTCTGTGGAAGTGAATGTTTAGGTGGCAATGACTTAAAGCCAATGGAATGTTATGCTTTGCTGTTTTAATTACTACACACTGCTAAGGCTCAAAGGTCTCGAAACCAATTTGCCGAGTAGCAATAATGTTGTTGCCCTACACTTAATATTTATTGCATAGAAAATCTTTTGTAACCGAGAGTATATCGACAGAACATATCTCTTTTCCTGAAAAATTAGATTCGAGACAGCAATCTGTTCAATAGTATCACACCGGAAGCAACCAATGCACTTATGTGAGTTGTACCGTAGGCAGGCTTAGCGGAACCTAATAACCGAGTTGAAGTCTCTGTTGGCTAATCAGGTAGTGTATTGACTTATTAGACATGAGACCATGGTCCAAACACCCACGTCAGACATCTCCAATAAAACGAAATTTGAATATTTCTTCGGCAACTTCCTTTCAGCAGATTTCGGGCAAAAACTCTGAGAGTAAATAAAATTGCCATGAAAAAGTTTCTTAAAAATCTGTCACGTAAAATCTAAATTCGATATCTTGAGTATTTTACAACGACCGACAATTAACTTTCGATTTGGATCAGTTGTCAAGACGTGTAAATTTATGAAGAGGGCTTTCTTTGAAGCTCTCAAATGTATTCGTGTTACCAAGAGCGTACAAGAAAAGGGTTACTCTTCTGAATCGTAATTTTTGGGGCAAATATAGAAATCTCCAAGATGCATAATCAATTCTTTTGTTGATTCCAACTGCATCTGTGGCAGAGCTTCGCAATTGTGTACACCATAAAGAGAAAAAAAAATGTGGAAGTTATTGCGTTTTAATTGAACAAAAATTCTCGACTTATTTGCATAAATTCAATATCATAAAAATCCTAACTAATACAACTGCATGCCTGTGTAGACGTACTCGCACTTGAGTGTGTGTATTCGTGTCAATGGCTAAATGCAGCAACAATATTTGAACTTGAGCTTAAGGGTAGCAATAGAACAAAACAAAACAAAAACGAGGACCAACATGGTGCAACAAAAGATAAATTAATACACACAGACATTTGCCAGACATGTTGTCCTTTGTAGGAATGTTGGTGTTTTTTTTTTTTTTTATTGAAATACAAATATTCTGCATCATTGGGAGAAGGTGCTCCAATTAATTCTTTCTTAAATTTTCCAAACTGTTTTCGTTTTCTGAAAAATTAGAAAAGTTCAGTCTGTCAAAGAAACCGCTTAGAAAGTTCTCTGATTTCCATAGAGAAAGTAATCTGAACAATGAGCAGCATAGGAGAGCCAACACTGGATTATGGTGCCTCGTTACTACATAAAGGGTAAACCATTTAAAAGTTTCAATTTAAAAGAGCAATAAAACAAAAACGCTTTTAAATTTTGTCAAATTTATTTTTTTTTATTGTGAAGGACAATTGCGGCGGTTAGAAATGGAATATTATTTCATTCATATGGCTGACGCGGCTGGTCTCACAGTACTTCATTCGATTGGAGCAATTTCCGTGCACTTTTTCGAGTGTATGGGGTCGTATCTCAGCAATGACATCACAATGTTGGCTTTCAAATGCTCAATTGCCTCTGGTTTGTCGGCATTACACTTTTCTTTAATGGCGCTTGACAGAAAGTAGCCCAACGGTGTCAAATCCCAGCTTCCTGGCCGCCAATTAACACCATTTCTTCTAATTAAACCGCCATCAAACGTTTACCGCAATAAATCTATTGTGGCATGAGGTGTTGAAAGCAAACATCGCTCACATCAATACAATGCATAGCGGGTACAATAAACTCGATTGTCATGATGCGATAGGTGTCTCCATTGATCCTAATGGTTGCACCGTCCCCATTTAAAAAAAAAAATATGGGCCAATGATGCCTCTGCTCCATAAGCCGCACTAAACAGTCGCTCGTAATGGGTCCATTACCTTCTGTAACGTGTGGGTGTTCTGAGGCCCAACTAGGGCCCTTTTGCTTATTAACGTACCCTCACAGATGAAAATGAGCTTCATTCGAAAAGACGATTTTATTTTGGCAAAATCGACCACATCGTGCAGTTTCTCTTTAACCCCATTAGTCCTTAAGTAACCACCAAAGCGACTAGTTCAAAAGCTATGCATATTCGCCTTGATGGGGTACTTTGTCATACCCAAAAGCATTTGTTTTTGTAAAAGGATAATATTGCAATAACAGACAGATAAAATGTTTTCATTCCGTTTTTTTTTGTCTTGCCATTCGTTTTTTTTTTTTTTGTTGTTATTATTGTTATCGTTGTTGTTTCTATTGTTTTGTGCAAATCTTTACACTCTACATGTCTAAGTGGTTATAATCATTTTGCAACATACAAACATATAGTTTTACAAGGTTTTCCAAAAGGCGCTGGTAGATTTCTACAACGGAATATGTTTTCTTTTAGGTTTGCCGACTTCTCGTACTTCTCAGATAACTTTGTTTCAATGGGTTTTGAATCGAGAACATCGAAATCCTTCAAAAATCATCACTAGATATCCATACTTTCGCTCACAACCAATTTGCAAATTTACATCTCCTTTATGGAAAACTCTTTACAGGAACGCTTCATGTATCTGAATATGGTTATGTTCCATGCAAGCATTTATTTGCTTTTATTTTCAGGTTTTTGAAAATGCTCGAAGCTAAAAATTCAATTAATTGCCTTCTGATATGCTTGTTTAACTCAACACTTACATGTACTCACTCTCTATCTTTCTCTCTCTCTCTCCCCTCTATTTATTTATCTCTTTCATTATCCTTTTCTTTTCCTTTCTTTGTATTTCTTATTGTCAAAATAAAACGAATTTTTAGAACAAGGTAGGGAAACGAAATCATACGTTTATTGGCTGGCGGGCTGTGTATGCATTGGCATTTTCAAGGATAAGGATGAGGGATCTTTGTTATTATTTTCAAATCTATTTAAGCTTCTAATAATAAAAACAAATAAAAGTCTCTGCATTTGGAAATATAATTACTATGGGCGCTAGGATCGAAGAAATCATAATCAATGTAGTATGGCTGGCTCATTCTGTACACGAGAGATTTCAGATACCAGTGTGGTCGAATTGTAAGAACTTTTCCCAAATATAAGCTCCGTTCTTAGCTCTTTGACTATAATTTTTTAATTGTAATAATTTTAATTGTTCTGCGCGAAATATTCTACCCCATAACAAGCCGCACCTAAAGGTTCATCTTTGTTCATGTTCATCATTAGAGTCCAATGGCAGCTATTGAACTGTCTCTAGCTGCTCTTCACACCCAGACCGGTAATCCTGTTGGTCGACGTACTCATTTGCAAACGTTAGTCCATTTTTAGTCTATTCATTGGGAAAAGGCAAACCTAGCTAAGCATTGTTGGCATAACCACATGTCACGAAACTTTTTTGTACACAATAACAAAATCACTCGTTAGTTAGACCTTCATTGGGAGAATGTGCTTTGCTACATATTAAACCTCTTTAAATAACTCATTCCAGTTATGTTTAAGAACAGAATCTAAAATCTCGATAAGCCTTGTCAAGTGTCATTGTGAAAAGTCTTTTGAATGCAGACTAGGTCATAGACCAGTTTGGTGGAATACCTTTAGTATAAGGTGCACAGCAGTTGTTGTCTTCATGTTGCATTCAGTTTCTCATTGCAATTATTTTCAGCTATTTTAGAAGAGCTCCATTGCTCCTTAAACACGAATAAGCAGTAATTTGTAGACTAAAACAAAACTTCCGGCAATCTATCTTACGTTTGTCTGGTAAAATCGTATTGTATCTCGATTAGAATAAATCAAGCATGGGGCTCCTTTCTATATCAAATGCCAAGGAATACTATCGCCGCCGAATTGTATTTGTAATGCTACAGACTGGCATAGTCACCTTCCGTTCTATTCATACTTCATTCCGTCTCGGTGTGGTAACTTCTAGAACCTCACTGTTGATTTGTTGTTGTAATTTTGTTTTACATCGATTTACTAGACTTGAGTTATGAAAAAATTTTCCCGAATTATTTTTGTAATAAATCCTATACAAACAAGATCCTAAAAGATCATACATTTTTGATCGAATAGAAGATAGGATTTAGAATTTTTACTGTAGTAGTCTTCAATGATTTAACAGTCGTAAGGTAGACACGATGTCCCAGTGCAGATAATCCCTAAGTTAACCTGTCAACTATTTCCTAATAATTGCAAATATTTCTTAAAAAAAAGCATTCGTGTTTTCATCAGAGGGAAGAGTATTGACTACTATTTTTCGGATATTTCGTTTAAACGATATTTAAGGATGTTGTATTCAGAAGTTGGCATTTAACTACAGTAAAAGCTAAGCACTCGGAGAGTAAATGAAATTGCCATGAACATTTTTTTATAAGAAGCTATCGTTCGGAGTCGACTTTAAACGGTAGGTCGCCCGATATTCATGTATGAAATTAAAATACACAACATAAGTGGCGTGAGAAGCTAGATCGTAATCCTAACTGCAGAGTTGTAATGATCAATTACGTATGTACGATAACTTCATGTGAATTCCTCGCTAGTGGATGTAGCCAATTAATGCAAGTACTCCTACCGTTAAAGGGCACTCTATTAATAATTTAACAGCCAATCCTTATACTTTAAATTCCGTAAGGATTTCTAATTCACAGTGCTTGCTACGGTTGCAGTAATTACGATATTCCATCCATCCAAAAAAGAAAATATTTCTTCTATTTCAAGGTTGTTTACAATATCTTAACCTGCTCAAACCTCTCTAATGTAACCATTCTATGCACATACAAATAAATACTCTGATTATTATCCTTCGAACAATGAGCCTCTCGTTGGGGTTTTATCCTGCCATTGCAAATACTATTTTATGCAAATTTATTTACTTTTTCTCATTCAAACCACATTGTGTATTAGAAGAGAATCTCTACCCGTTTCCTTCATTACATCACAGCAGCTGCATTCATATTCTTCGTTATCCTTTCAGATTTCATTTCAGTTGCAATTCAAAGGACTAGAAAACACAGTTCAATATTTGAGGTTGTTGGTATTGTCGTTGTCGTTGTCGTTGTCGTTGTTCTTGTTGTTGAATGTTTAATTATTGGGTGTCTCGTATGAGGGAACAGTCTTTGTACAGACAGAAATTTATAACTTTAGGCTCTTCGACGAGTATGTATGTTGAATTATTAAATTTCTCTTTAAGGTGGTTACACTGTGCAACAGTTTTCCGCAGAGGATAGTAAAAGTAATTATTTACGGAATCATTTTCATAAAATTTTTACTTTAATTTGATTAATTTTTAACGTAAAATACAGCCGAATCCTATTGCAACAATCTTTATATTAGACAGCTCGGCCAACGATGCCAGATGAGAGATCAGAAGCCTCAGTCTTCTCATGACAACAGCAGGGCATTTACATATGATTATTATTAAGTAAATCAATTTATCTGGCTTCTCTTCAGACCCACAGCTTCTGTAGAAGTCATTACTTGCAATACCGAGTTTTTCGGCATGCTTACCAAAAGAACAATTGGTCGTAAGAACAGCCATTGTTTAATGGGTGACCATACGACTTAAGGGCAGAAGTGAGTCATTTTCTTGACCATATGTCTGCAACAGTCTGACAATATTGCATGTTCCCCGTAAAACGAGTGAGCAATATCCAAATTAACCGAAGCAACAATATCTCTGCGTCCCTGAACCTATATAAGAGTTACCTACTTGTGATCCGAAATTTCTTCGATAGATCTTCGGCATTCATTTAGCAACGCGCAGTTGTTAAAACTCAATTCGTTTGGGACTTAATCACAGCCTGGCATAAGAATAAATCAAGAGATTTTCGGGAAAAATACCGCCACTGAACCAGCATGCGCCTTTTGGAAAAATTGACCTCCACTTGAGAAACTCTGCAGTGATAGGCAGCCTATGAGAAAGTCTAATATCAGGACCCTTAATAAAGATACCACAGTCCATCCTGTCATTCATCTTGGAGCTATCAGTGTAAACTTCAAGAGTCCCATTGGATGCCTACGGTTCTTAAAACCAAAATTTCCTGAACGGAATTCTAAAAACGATTAATATTTGCAGAAAATTATAAGCAATTATAAAATGGACCATAGTGTGTCTATGTCTTCCCAAGTGTTTATTCCAAATAAGAAAAACATGCACACTCCAACGAAAGAAACCGAGATTTCCACAAACAAAAATCTAAATCAGTTACGAGCATGGGAACAATTAAACATCAAATTACAGTAACAAGGCTACTTAGAAACACCGCTATAAATTGAAGTAAAAGTAGTCATCAGTGACTCGAAGCTGCCAGATGAAAAATAATTGATATATGAACAGAGATAAAGGCAACGATGCCAGTTAGTTGTCATAGAGTATAAACACAGGGAGTTTGATCTTGATCAATTGCATCACATATTTTCAGCACCTATAGATATATCCAACATGGATCCTTATGACGTCACATGTCATTGTAGTAGTGCGTGCCATAGAATCTTAAATTTACTTTGTAGATCGAAGAGAATTTATTATTTTTTGGTAAAAATGTATATGGTATCCTCTAGGGTACCGTGATGGAGTAGAGGCCGGAGTTTCAATGGAGAATCAGAATACTTCTGTATTGCTTCTGTTTTGATAAATATTCGAAAAATTTATTCAGCTTTTATAGTCCCGTGTATTTTAGAAGTAATGAAAATAAAAGACTTCTTCCGAATGTCACTCTTATTTCCTATCAATAAGTCTTAAATAGCGATTGAAAGAAATATTTTCGTTTTATCAAACTGTTTTAATCGATTCCGTTGCTTGGTGTAATGGTGCTTAGCTTTGTTTACCAAAGGTTGTTTGATATGTAACCTGTAATGAATGTCTAATAATTCGATTAATTCCTAATTGAAGTTTAATAATAAGTTTAAAACAAAATAAAATTTTTTTGTTTTATTTGTTTCAATCAAAGTTTATTACAGGATAGGCAATTGAGTTAAAGGATAAATTAAAATATTTAAAATAATTATTAAAAAAAAAAGTTAAATTAAATTTAAGTTCGTAACATTTTTAATGAAACACATGTTATTTAATTAACATGGTTTCCTACGGTCAGTATTCTGTTTCGCCAATATTTGTCCATTTCTGTATCCTATATTAAGGCAATCAAAATTAATTTGTTTGCAAGATGATTCTGTTAAGGGTTCAATCCGAATGGGTAAATAATTCTTAGTGTAATTCGCGAATTTGTACATAGAATTCCTTTTTTTCATTTTTATGTCAAAGGTCGCTAGGTGTGTGTAAAGATAAATACGAATTTAAAACCAAATACGCAAAACCTTTCATTATAACAGTGCCACATTTGGCGTTAACAGAGCAAAATTTGCCTTTAACAGAGGAAATTTTTATTATTATCAGACCACTGTTAGCTGTTCAAAAACTGAGTGGCATATACCACATATTTAATTGGGGACATCGTAGGCTAGAATTTGTATAAAGTGGGATATCTGCAGCAAGTCAATTTTGCCACAATATCCATCATCCTACCCAGTCTCTGCACTACGTCAACACAGTGAATTTTTTAAGCCCGATATCTCAAGTTTCAAAATCAATATCGCACAATATCGGACCATCTCACAAAGTATAGCACAATATCACACAATATCGGCTCATACCGAGTCCACACAACTCAACCTCGCGCGCATGTCGCACATATCGCTCTAACTACTCTCGCTCGTCACTCGCCCGCCCGCCCCTCAATATCGTCTAATCTCGTTTTATCACTAAATATCGCACGATATTGCTTAATCTCGCTTTATCGCTCAATATCGCTTTATCGCTCGACTTCGCAAAATTCCACTTTATCGCGCAATATCGCACAATATCGCATAATATCTCGCAATACCGAATATCGCTTTATAGCATAATATCGCAGAATACGACTTTATCGCAGAATATCGGACAATATCGCGCAATATCGCTTTATCGCACAATATCGCTTTATCGCACAATATCGCTCAGTATCGCACAATATCAATATCTCACAATATCGCACAATATCGCGCAATATCGCTTAATCGCGCAATATCGGTTTGTCGCGCAATATCGCACAATATCACACAATGTCGCTTTATCGCACAATACCGCACAATACCGCTTTATCGCGCTATATCGCACAATATTGCTTTATCGCGTAATTGCACTTTCTAGCACAATATCGCACAATATCGCGGAATATAGCACAATATCGCAGAATATCACTTTATAGCAGAATATCGCTCAATATCGTACAATATCGCACAATAGCGCGCAATATCGCTTAATATCGCTTTATCGCACAATATCGCAGGATATCGCTTTGTCGCGCAAATCGCACAATATCGCGCAACGTCGAACAATATCGCTTTATCGCTTTATCGCGCAATATCGCACAATATTGCTTTATCGCGCAATATCGCACAATACCGCTTTATCGCGCAATATCGCACAATACCGCTTTATCGCGCAATATCGCACAATATCGCTTTATCGCGCAATATCGCACAATATCACTTTATCGCGTAAATATAGCTCTTTATCGCGCAATATCGCTTTATCGAGCAATATCGCTTTATCGCGCAATGTCGCACAATATCGCATAATATCGCGCAATATCGCACAATATCGCTTTATCGCTCAATATAGCACAATATCGCTTTATCGCGCAATATCGCGCAATATGGCACAATACAGCTTTATCACGCAATATCGCTTCATCGCGCAATATGGTACAATATCGCACAATATCGCGCAATATCGCTTTATCGCCCAATAACGCACAATATCGCTTTATCGCGCAATATCGCTTTATCGCACAATATCGCACAATACCGCTTTATCGCGCAATATCGCTTTATAGCGCAATATCGCACAGTATCGCTTTATCGCGCAATATCGCACAATATAGCACAATATCGCAGAATATCACTTTATCGCAGAATATCGCTCAATATCGCACAATATCGCGCAATATCGCTTTATCGCACAATATCACAGGATATCGCTTTGTCGCGCAATATCGCACAATATCGCGCAATACCGCTTTATCGCACAATATCGCTTTATCGCGCAATATCGCACAATATCGCGCAATATCGCTTCATCGCGCAATACCGCACAATATCGCTTTATAGCGCAATATCGCACAATGTCGCACAATATCGCGTAATATCGCTTTATCGCACAATATCGCTTTATCGTGCAATATCGCGCTATAGCGCACAA
>QOCX01000529.1:0-39804 GCA_005959815.1 Sarcophaga bullata
GTCTTATTACCAAAGGTTACGTTTGTTTGTTTATTTGCTTTGCGACGAAAGCAATTCACTTGGAACTTAGCTACGTCGGCATTCTTAGCACATACAGTCCACGGTTTAACAGTAGGTATTGAAGTATGGACAGTAGTCGGCTCTGGTTTTTTATCATTAAAACTCAGTCAGCGTTCACTAACACTTAAAATTGGCGCACTCATTAATTAGGTTAAAGGCCTTTTTTACTTGTATGTGTGTCTGTTGTCTGTCTATATGCAGTGTTTTTTTACAATTTTATTAAGTTGTAGTTTTTTTATTTGAATCGCTTTAAAAAACTAATAATAAAAATATCACTATTACAATATTAGCAATACTGGAATTTTTTTAGTTAGCCGACGGCCCTTCCGTACACTTTGAGTGTCGCGATTGGAATGATGGTAAAATTGCTTGAGCTATTTTTTATTTCCGATTTTGGACTAAAATCTTTGCAAGATTTCAAGAAAAGTATTACTTCAAATGTTTCTAATGAGAGTACTCAGGGGGCTCTTACATGTAGACCTGCACCGTATTAGCGTAATGATGGTTGCAGCGCATGCGGTGAAGACATCGAAATAATGCAGCACTTTTTGAGTCATTTCCCAGTTTTCGAAAGTTCTAATCGCAATATTTTGAGGATAACATTATATCAGACATAACTCGTCTCAGAGGAAGCAGCGTCGGCTGCACTACATATCCGTCCGAATGGCAAACAGAAGAGACGACACCGTCCTAATCCAATGGCAAGCAGTATTGGACCTCCTCTAGCTATATGGCACACCACCTAATGGATTATTCAACACCAGATACAGTGAAAGTACTGGTTATCAAGCCAAGAGCGCCAAAGTTGGTCTGCTAATTGGATGTGATTACAACTCATCGGCACGAACATCAAGGGGAGAGGTAGTCTTTGATTTTATTATCTCTAATTTTCTCTTGATAGCGAGTCCAATAGTATCAAGGTTTTTAGGAATCTTTGGAACACACTAGAATCGATACTGTTTTGGGACTTGAAGCTGCGGTGGCTGATTTTGCAAAGGTCAGGGTAGGGTTTTTGAGAACGTATGTTTAAAACGGATAAACAACGGTGTAAATCCGCAGGTAAAACCGGAATCTGGACATTCTCAGGAAAGAGTCATGGAAAATTTTTAACGGCAACGCTGAGTATTGGGAGCAGTATATAGGTGTATGTAGGTGACTCCAAGAGGAATTTAAGACGTACCAAGAGATTCTTGAAGAAGATTCTGTGGTTACATGGAAGCTGTCAACGAAACCTCCAGGCTAGATGCCAGGATAGATGATTCAATTGTTATTAATAATGTGCAGGGTTATGTTGTCCTTGTATAACGTTTATTTCCACCTTGGACATTTGTCTCGTACTGAAAGCGACAAAAGAAAATGTTTGACCAGGTTTGCCAGCCTCTGCCGAACTGTAGAGCATTGGGGGCAATAAAACTAAATTCAAAACATATATCCGAAAGATGCGTATTTATTTCACGATGAAGCCTTTGCTAAACATCCAACTTAGTGGAATATTATAACAGGTGATTTATTTACTATAACCTATATAACCTATAGAATTTTTCTGTTGATAAATGTATCAATTTTTCGTTGGACAATGCGCTAAGGTCATCTTTAATTAAAAAAAATACTCCAGAAATCGTATTATAACTCTGTTGCATCTAGATCAGCTGAAACTTTTGGTTTTTATTTCGGTTTACTGGGTATCTGTTAAAAATACGAAAAATAGAACTGATTATCCGAATAATTTTATATGATAAGTACTTATCGATTTTTCTTCGTTTCCTTGTTTCCAAGCGATTTAAGTTTAATCTTGCAATCTTGGGGTACAATAAGTTGGGTTATTCTCTGAAGACATATGTCTCAAACGGAATTCCTATGTTGTAGGTCGGAGGCACAATTTGTGACGAAAGACCTTAAAGCTAATAAAAATAGACTTAGCCACTGAAGAATGATTTTCGAATTAGTCTAGAAACAAATATCTGATACAAATTTAGCTCATTTGATTTTATTTTATTTTAAGTTTGACTTAGCAAGATAGCAGTATGTAATTGAAGACGAGATGGAGATTTGTTATTAATTAGTGCCAGTTTATACTTGGCAATAACTAAAAATATTTTGTATTTATTTTTGACAAGAATTTGACATTCACTCTTATGCACATTGAAACTGCTTAGAACTTCACCAAGTTTCTATGTTCTGATGATATAAACATAGATCCAGGAATTTTAATGTGTTTTACGAATTGAAAATAATCATTCACTTAAAGCCATAAAAGTTTCATATATTCATTACGCTTTCCATATTCGAAGCAATATTTATGCTAGCATTGCTAAAGAAATATTTGTTTTTGATAATGGATGCACAACTTAATGATATCGGCGTAGTTAATTCTAGAGAAAACCTTTACATCATGGTTAGGATACTCTCTAAATGAACTGAATTTTTTAACGTGACACATGAATGTCCAGTGTCTTTACGGAAAAATTGATTGTTGTGTATCCTTCACAAGTTCTTTATTGGATAATTGAAATCAGGGCGAACTCAATTAGGTGGTAGCAAAATTACAACAACTCAATTCGCAGTGTTTTTTTTAACAAAAACAACATGTATTTGTTGCTCTTTTTGTGTGTGTTAGATTTTCAAATGAAATTCGTCGTATGACAAAAATGACAATTGTTATTTTGTGTTATTATATTCTCTCCTGTTTATTTTAAACTGTTTTAAAGAAAAGTTGTTTTTACATTTTTTCTTTGGAATTCGGACTTATTTGTACCACCACTGAGGTAGTCATACATCAGGACGATACTGGAGCCATGAGAGCAGATTCTACGATAGAAGTTGTGCCAATACATGAAGAAAATTTAAATAAATTTTGAAAATGTATAAAATACAAATAAAAAAATTAAATAAAAAACAAATAAACAAAAATATGTACATATATATAGTCAGCAAAAAAATTTGTATACTTATTACAAAGAACTAACAAATATATCATTCCAAAGAATTTTGTTCAACACAACTTTCTAGAAAATTGAGACACTGTAGTCAAAGAATTGCCACTTTTTTGTGCATGAATGTTGAAATTTCTTAATTCAATGATTATTTTCTTTATACATAACCAATAGAGAAATGTTTTAATTTATAATCAAAATATAGTTTTTAAGCTTTTGCTTAGCTTTAAGAACAATAAATTTCCTTTTGTAGATAATTTTTTATTCAAAAATGTATTTCGAAGTAGTAAGTGTACAAATTTTTTTGCTCACTGTGCGTATATAAAACATTTGATAATCTGGTGTACTTAAAAAAGCATTCATCTGGGCTGATAACACCATCTTATATGAATTCGCCCTGGTTGAAATAAATTATTGTATTTTAAATATATAAAACAAAAGGTAAAACCCCTTTTTAGATTTTAAGCTTATAAAAATTACAAAAATACAAAAAAATTTGTTTTGTGGAGTACTTGATAATATAACATCTCTTTCGATTAATTTTAATTGATTTCTATAAGCAACCCTTCGTCGCATATTAACTACAACCAAATATAGTGTTTCACTAATTTTTTTGCAAATTATATCTTTGACCCATTTTGCATCACTATTTTGATCTGAATTCGAATTTTTTTTTACCAACTTTTAAGCTGAAATTATTAAATTTTTTGCTTTTTTGAAACATATTTATCTCTAAAATCTTTTTGTCTGCCTTTGTAGTTTGTTGTATTTGCTTATGTATTTGAGTCTTTTTTTAAGTTAATGTATGATAATAGAGTTATTGGTTTATATGATAAAACAAATTCACTTGGACATATACCTATGACAGTGGATGGAATGTTTCGGTATTTAAATAAAAAGTTTAATACGACGTTTTGGACACAAAGTTACTTGTTAGATAGAAAGCACGATTTCAAACTATTTTGAAAGGTTTGAACACCTCTTTCTGTCAAACCATTACTGGGGGGATGATAAGTAGGACTAAAAAGTTGACTTATTCCGTCTGATTTTAAAAATAAGTTAAACCCCTCACTACGGAATTGTGGTCCATTATTGCTCACTAGCGTACAGCAAAATCCAAAATTTGAAAATAAAAATTTTAATTTTTAATAACCACCATTGCTGATGTTTTATATAAAATTTGTATATCAATCCATTTAGAAAAATCATAAAGAACTATTAAAAATTATTTTGGAACTGAAACAAGTCCACATGAATGCGTTCAAGCGGAAAAGAAGTTGGAGGCCACGTGAAATTTGGGCAATGTTTTGTCTTGTTTTGAGTTTTTTGACACGATGGGAAATTTGAAACATAAGCCTCAATACTTTTATCAATGGAAGGCCACCAAACTGAAGCGCGAACTAACAACTTCATACGAACGATCCCAATATGAGTATGATGTAGCACCGATAGAAATTTATCTCTTAAAATTGTGGGCATAACTAAACGATCTTCATAAAATAAACAATTATCCTTGACTTCTAAAGAAATTTTTATATTATTATATGGAATTAATAGACTATTTGATGTAATTTCCTTTGACCAAATGTTATTTTGAACTAATTTCATAACCTTCCGGATTGTTGGGTCTTTTTCAGAATATAGGACAATATCTTCCAGGGAAATTGGCGCTTCATTAACGAAGTAGAAAAAATTTATATATAAAATACTAATATTAGTTTCGCCTTCTAACCAGGGCAATATTTAATTTTACAATTATAATTTGATAAAAATAAAATTCATCTATGAAAAAGATACAATGTTAGATAAAGCTTTTTGATCACCTAAAAGTTTTTCAAGTGATTGGTGGTCGGTGTATACCGTAAAATTGTAACCATAAACAAACTTATGAAATTTATGAATTCCAAATAGATGAGAATAATTTTTCTCTGCCCTACTTAAAGTAGATGAAACCATATAACACGGCTTTTCCTGACCATCAACAAATATACTTAAAATGGCAACAACACCGTATGGAGACGCGATACACACAATTACAATAGATTTATTTGGATCGAAATGAACCAACAAATTGTTATTGCATAATAACTTTTTACAGCTTTGAAAAGCCATGATGCATTCTTCATCCCAACTCCATTTTACGTCTTTACACAGTAATTTATACAAAGATGCTAAGACTGTAGCACTATTTAGACAAAATTTGGAATAATAATTAATTAACCCTAAAAAACATTGAAGTTGGCCAATATTACTTGGTTCAGGTGCTCGTGTTATAGCCTCCATTTTCGAATTTGAAGCTTTTATACCTTCAGGGGTAATGGTATGACCCAAATACTCTATAGTATTTACCAAAAGTTTACATTTATTCCAATTGATTTCAACATTGTATTCTTGCAATCCACTTAAAACTTTATACAATTTAGATTTACAATCTTATTCATTACCCTTTGAAAAATCATAAGTGCAGTTGAAACACCAAATTGTAAACGGCAAAATTGGAACAATTCCGTATGGGTATTGATAGTTAACAACTCACGAGATGCTTTATTTACCAATAGCTGTAAAGCCTTACTCAAATCAAGAATACAAAAGCACGTTTTGCCCCTCAAACTTGTGAGAAAATCATCAATTAACGGTAATGGATATACATCTATTTCAATAACTGGGTTTATGGTTACTTTAAAATTTCCACAGATTCTTATATTAGAATCTTTTTTTATGACACAAACAATCGGACTTGCCCAAATGCTTTTTTGGACGGGCTCTATTATTCCCTCGTTACGCATTCGACCTAACTCGGCCCAAATAGAATTTTTTAATCATAAGGACACCGCGCACGTCTTAAAGAATTTTGGTGGGGAATTTGACAAAAATATCAACTGAAAAACTTTTAATGGGGCCTGTACAATCTACAAATAAGGACGGAAAAGTATTTTTCAACACTTCCACGGTACTAGTTTGTCAGACGTTTTTTTTATAGATAAAATATCAACTGTCTTACACAAGGTTACATTAAATAATTTCGCCAACCAGGAAATAAAACATCTATCCAATTCCGTCCCATTAAAGGCGTGAATAGCCTGATCAATTTCACTACCATTAATTCCAAATCACTTTTTCCATCAACTGTCACCAATATTCTCCCAAGAACCTCCACAGCATTACCTGTTAAAACTTGTAAAGGAGGAAAATTAATACTTTTTAAGTTTTAATCATTAAAATAAAATTAATAGTAGATATTCGGCGATATTTTTTTCCGGACTGAAATGTGGCAAAATTATTATTACAAGATCCTTGAAAGCTTTACTAGTTGGCTTTTCTGGTAACAAGACTGATTTTATTTTTTATTTGTTTCTGGGCTAACCAATGTTAAAAATAAAGCCACTTTGTTTTTTCCGCTTTACTTATTACACCAAAATCAAAGACTATAAATATATAAAGATGTGATACTGCCATACATTGTACTGCCAAAGCCAAATTTGTCTATGGCAGTACGGCTACTGCCACTAACAATACTCAGAGAAGTTATTACACTTAGAGAACTTATTATTCTCCCTCTCAGATAATCATTCTTATATGAGTGTTACGTATGTCTACAAACTACACGTATAAACGCCATCTTTGTGCTCACTCTCATGTTTACTGGGAGAATTAAAGAGAACAAAAAGCACATACAAATGTATATGTATATGGTACATTCGTAAGCATATGTGTACATTGTTTTTGTTTTTATTTTTTCATGAAAACACATTCAGTAAAAATAATACCAAAAAGCCAAAAAGTCATGTTTTCATACAATTTATGTGCAAATGACCTGCTGAAAAGCAAATGTTACCGATTGTGTAATAGTAGGGTATGAAGACGTATTTTATTGTTGTAGAAATGAAACTATATCGATTCGTACCGAATTATAATGTTATTTTTTAGACAATTCAATTATGATGTACTCACACATATGTAATTTTTTAGAAAGTTCAATTATGTAGTACGAATGCTTTTTTGGTTTACTATTTATTAATGTTTTTGGTTTATTAAGATTAATGTTTCAAAATTTTAAACTTTTTCTATACTGGATAATTTGAATTTGTATGTTTCCCATGTGGAATGCTTCCGCAGTAAAATAATATCTAGTAAATTAAGCATCTCCATTCTATGTTTATAACATTCATTATTCTTATCAAACCAAAAGGAATAAATTGTATTGTTAGTGCAACTTACGCATTGCTCGACAACAAATTTTTTTATGTTTTTTATAGATTTATTTGTTGAAAATATTTTTTCGAAGACTTATGGATTTTACAGACTTCAAAAAATAAGTCAGATGGAGCGCACAAACTTCCAAAGTCGGAATCTTTTGCATAATTTTTTGAAGCTAAGTGCAACGCCATCCTCGAACTTAACCGGCAAGAACGAGGAAACAGGTATAGAAAAAGGAAACAGTTTCGGTAAATGTCGTGTGGATATAATTAAACCAGCGCAAATTTTGTCATATCCTTCGGAAATGTTTGTTCTGTAAGGATACCCGATATCTTGATCTGACAGGGTATTGAGCGCCGGTGGAGCGGCAATATACGTTAGATCATCGATCTTATGTAGAGAATTATGTCACTCAATGCTGACAGAGGAAGAATTTTTGCAGGTAGATAACTTTCCTACCGGCAATAGAATTAATCTTAATGGCGAATCAACAACATTCGCAAACAGTGAAGCCACTAGCCATAAAAAAGTGGAATTTTTATTTCTTGAATTTTTTAGTAACTGCCGGAAAGTTCTATTGAGTATAATTTACCAACCAAATAATAGATTCAATATAAAACCTTTATTAGACAAATTATCCTCTTTAGCCTTGGTTATACGGATACTATATTAATGTCAATATTCTTTTTGACAGGCGATTGGCAGAATATATCAGTGCCATTGGTTTACACTTAGTAAATAGTTGTACACATGCACATTACACTTCTATCAATAGTACTCTAATTGATTTATGTTTTGTTGACAATCGCAATCGAATGCTTTTTTTGATCAACTCTTTGCCTCCGCTTTTTCAAAACATGACCTTCTTTTCCTATCATATGATTTTTTAAGACTGGAAAAATACGAAATGGATATCCGTGATTTACTAATGAAATTAGGATCTCAATTAATGAAAGGAATAATGCATATCATAGGTAGAAGAGATATAGGATAGATAGGATGTAGGAAAGTTACAAACCTGAAAATCAGAAACGCAAAATCTATTTTCTACGCAGGAAAATCCAGTCTGACATTTGTAACAAAAGAAAATGGGGAGATATTCGATCTTTAGGAATATCTTTCTGCAATGTGGAAATGTGCTAAAACAATAGCAATATTATCATATTAATTGAAAATTTTCGAAAAATTAATGACTCAGTATCTTTTTAGCAATGATTTACTATCTGAGAGGCAATCTGGGTTTAGGCCTAATCACTGCTGCATTTCTGCGTTCGTTGATGTTACAGAGGAGTTGCGATCAAGGGCTGATGATAATATGATATTCCTTTTAGTCTTACTTGATCATTCGAAGGCATTTGACACTGTTGGTAACACCATACTTTGCCTGAAAATTAAACACATATGAAAATTAAACACATAGAGCGACAGTTTGAGATTCCGGTTATTATGGGAACGGTCTCCAACGACGACTCCAAAGAGAAATCGCACCAAATAATATGGGGCAGATCCGGTACTCATTATCATAATCGGGGTGATGATTTCAGATTTCTCTGACTATCTCAAGGACTGGCTTTTATGTCAGGAATGCTCCTTCTCGGATCATAGATACCTTACCTTTAATATTGACATGTAGATTCTCCACACAGGGTGAACCTTTCGATCAATAGAAAAAATTTTAATTGGTATCTCTTCAGCAAAAATTACAAATCTATATTAACACCAAATGTGTTCTGACTATTCGTTCCTCATCTTTTATCCTAAGCAAATGCTCCTTGAGTCTACAGTGCCCGGTTAAATGCAGGTTACTATTTTAAACTACTTCTGAATAGTATTGCATAACTCGAATCAATTCTCCTTGTAATTACCCAACAAAAGTTTACATTCTCTTAAACCCGTTTAACTTGATTATAACTCATGCTCGTAAGCTGATCTAACTGTCTATTGCTACGAGTTCTCACTTTAGATGTGATCAAACCTTGTTTAACCATTTCAGGTTCACATTCTAATCTCGAGTCAATCTTATTGGAACTGAATGCTCGAAATCCTGATTGACAGTCAAATAGTATTGCTATGTTCCGTCCATTGTACTTACTGTCCAAGTTGAATAAATCACGTCCTTCGTTGGAATAAACATTTACTTAGAAGATACATGCGAATTATCTATGGCTTCCGAAAATTGTACTTTTTGGACTGAATATCCAAACTCGTGCTCTAAAATCTGACCTTGACCACAGAATGGTCTCCTTCTTAAAAATTATGTAAGCTTCTAAATTATACCTCTCTAATAAAAATATTAATGTTTATTTGTATTGTCTAGGTGACAGTTAAAGAGGGAATTGTCAGCCATTAGGTTTGTCAGACCACGTTGTATCATGATTAGGATATAGGGTGTGGGTAGCAAAGGATAAGGGGGTGGGGTAATCAATTGTAAAGAGAATGCTCAAATCTTTTTTATATTAATTCTGCCCATATATATAAATCAATACCTTTAATATATTTTAGAGTTTTTAATATGCGTTTGTAGTTTACATTGGAAAACGTTATAAATTGTATTTGTTTTATTTTTGTGTATTATTTATGTTCACTAATGTGAATTTATATACAGTTTAGTTTATTATATGAGCTCCTCAACGATGTGATTTGATGCGGGGATTTGCATCGAAGAAGAAGACCTTGCTTGAATGGACCAACTCGAGGAAGCCCTGTCATCGATTGGTGTTTCCAACTGGCGAAGGCGTAGGTATTATTGCGTATTCCTTTGCTTGATGATCGATAATCAACTAACTTAAATAAAACAAACCAAAAAATGTTGAAGATGTTGATGTGTGTTGTAGATGTTGATATGTGTTGTGAATGTATTGTGTGTTGGGGATGATATTGTTGTTGGTCTTGTTTATGGTAGAAAGTTTGAGTCAATTTGTTCACTCGTGGGAATATCCTCCCGGGCTGGCAGTCTGAAAATAAAAACAATATTATTTTAAACTGTTTAATTATGAGGTTGATTGACTGATTTTTCACTCAGATGGCAATACATCTGGCCTCTTCTCTTTAAACTTTTCCGTCCGATCTCTAAACGCACTTTAGCATCTTGCGGGGTTCTGAAATGATTCTTTGGAAGAGTAATAAAATTTGTAGATGTGTTGGAGAAATATTCCTGTACGTAACTCGAGTTTGGGTAAGTATAGAATGATTATTAAAAGTGAAATACTTAGGACACTTAAAGGATTTTTTAATATGTGTATAGAACTACGACCTTAGTTACAGGTAGAGTAAAAGTTCCAATTTGTATCTGTAATTCGACTATTTTACGCAGCCCATCGATAACTGGGTGTTCACGCTGGCCAACTTTTAAGTTTAGATAAAAGTTTAGTTTGAGTGTATAAACCACCCCTGTATTTTAAATCCCTATTATTGTGAATTGCAAAGAATATATGAAAAAAGATCACTACTAGATCCACCCCCGAAGTTAAAGGTACGTTTTGTGTACATAATAAATAATAATTGATTATTTAAACTAATATTTTTGTATTCTTAACCCATATTCTCGCAAAATATTTTATTTTATTATTTCCCCACTCACCCCCACATTTTGGCCCTCCGAGCCGAACCATCCCCTAAATAAAATAAAACATTTGCGAGATTCTATTTGCAGATTTGTCTTAAGGATCGCCACATTGGTTTTTTATTGTTGGACAACTACAATCTTTGAATTTAAAAATAAAGTTTGTTCACCTATTACTATTTACTTTTAGAAAGTATGTAATATATTTCTTTTTATTGTGGTGCTACAATTTTATTTCATAATTATTGTGTTCAAAAACATAAGTGAAGGGTAAGTGTAAGAATATAAAAGAAAAGCAAAATAAATGAAAACAGAACGAAAATATACAGACAACGCAGTGTATTAATTTTGCCGTGTTGTTGTTGTTCTATACTCTTTCATAAACAGTTGGAAGATTGTCACAGATAAAGGTGACCGCTGTTTTTGTTGAACATCTTATATTCTTACATTAAATAAAGAGCTAACTATAATTTTTTTATTATTTTCATTGCTTTGAAAATTTGGGTGTGATTTAATTAAAAAAATATTTCGATAATTAATTATTGAATTATTTTTTTTAAATGATCATAAAATTTTTATTGCAATATATAATAATTTTATTTCGTTGGAACTCGAAATATATTTTAATTTATTCGTTTAATCTCTATCTTTTTGAATTTTGATTTCGGTAAATCTTTTTTACACATTTTTATACCCTTTTTAAATATATATTTAAATATTTTCAAATTAAAGGTGAGGTTGATTTTAGTTGTGTTCGAACTTTAAATTTTCTTCTATAAACTCTACTCTTTGCAGTTTTTATACTTAGGCAATTCTTTGGACTTTTTTAAATTAATTAAATTTTAAACCCTACTTGAATTTTTTCCTCGATAAAGGAAAACCCGACTTTTAATAAAATGGCGGCATTAAAAAATTTAAATACAAATTATAACCGCCTAGCCGATTTGGAAAGCTTTATTTAAGCTATTCCCCGAGACGAACATTCGGTTCACTCTCTAGGTGTTCATCAAGAGTTGATCCGTTTGTGGGAAGTCTTTCGTGACAGTTACAAAAACTCATTTGAAAATGCCGAAGATCCAAAGTCTCAACAAAAGACGCGAGGCCAAGTATATTGATGGAATAATTGATAGCCTTAAGAGTAAGGTCGTAAAACCGATCACTAGTACTATCCCCTATGCGACACCCCAACCTTTTCTGGCGATTATGCTTCTTGGCCAAAAATTTAGGGATATATTTCTTCCATTAACGGAACTAACCCCCAATATTCAAAAAATATGCTATCTTTTGCAGAAAAATTATGGCGGGGCGAGGGATACAATACGAACGTGTCTCATGACGAATGATGGCTTGGCAGAACCTCATTGATCCAGGGAATCCTTCCAATAAGAGTTTGCAGCGAACAATTAATGACTGCGTAATAAATTTGTCGTTGTTGGGCATAGAGACCCAGATTTGGGACATAATTTTTGTTTAAATTTGCTCCACTAAACTTCCCGAACACACCCTACGCCTTTGGGAGCAGTCTCAAGGGCCTTGATCAGACCTATTCAAGTGGAGTAAGATGGATGAATTCCACACTGCCAGATATCGAACTCTAAAATCTGTTTCGGACATATCGGCAGCCATAACTTTTCCCAATCTGCAGTTCGAAATGATACTCTGAGAATTCAGAACTAGTGAAACTGTTGCCCTGAATATACCACAAAGAAAGTTTCCAATTTGAAATTAGAATCACCCTAGAATGTCGGTGAGTGAACGCTTATTATCTGTTAAAGATCATAAGTGACGCATGAATTGTTTGGCCGTTTCTCAGGAGGCCAAAAGATGCCAGAGCTTCAATGTTTGTTACATATGTTAACAAAAATATCACTGAGGGCTGAAACCACCCCCGTTAACCCATTTTCCCCAGATCGTTCTTTAGAAATCCTCCGGTCTCCTACACAAAAGCGAAATGAAGTGGATAATTCTCAATCGACCTCCGCTACTGCGCCGATTATAGTCCACCCCGTCTTCAACAGTTCTGTTACGAACTACTCAAGTTAATATGGAGTTAAATAACACATTGTTTTCTGTGAGAGCTCTCAGCGTCTCAAACTATTTTCATCTCTTTCATCTTTTCGGCACCGGCTGCCACTATTGTGGGCCTTAATGGGACAGTGGTAGCACATTCAACAAAAGTTTGTGCTATTTCGCTAGGGTCTCCTATCGATACATCGTTTATATTGATCACGGAAGCATATGTCGTTTAAAAGCTCACAGGTCAATTATACACATGCTCGTTAGCGAAGTGGGCTGAATTCGATGTACCCAATATTCCGTTAGGAGATTTTAAATATGCCCATATGGATGCAGTATTGGAGTACGAAAAGATCCCCAAAAACCCTTTGATCGCCCAACAAACCGATTTCGGTTGGATTTTGGCTGGTAAAATACATCACTCGGATTCGTTGCTCTTTAAGTCCAAATAGCCTACCGGCTTGAATCTTGGTCCATTTCGTAAATATGCGATTACTCAAAATTCGAGATCCGATGGCTATAGGGCCCCGAGATTAAAACCTAATACGAGGAAGTTATTGGGGAATAACTTCTCTTAGACCACTCGCTGATCATGACTCTATTTTATTCTCCTCCAGTTGCTATTTACCCTATCATACCATTTTTAAGCCAGATAATTGATTTTTATTTTGTTTACCACCCGAACATCCACTAAATTTCGAATTTTCGAAATTGTTAGACACCAGCACCGCTAAAACTCTGGGTTTACGTTGGAATGCGAGAATTGATACTTTTTGCTTCAAGCTAGCTCCACCGCTCTATTTCTCTAAAGTCACAAAAAGTTCTGTCTTGTAATGACGTTTAACAGGCTTGGCTTTGTCGATGACTACTTGTATATCGACGGGATTAACATCCCCCGCTGAGTTAATTAAACCCTCAGTATGAAGTTCAACCTCATTCATGCATTTTGTGATGCTTCAAAGAAAATATGTGCTGCCATTCTGTATAGTAGAGCCCTAACCCTGTCTTGTGAATTTGTCACCCACTTGTTCGTTGGCAGAAAATGGTATTTTCACTTCGTCAGAAGCTGAATCTTACCAGATCAGAAGCCTTTGTGGGACAGATTCGACTATCGTTCTGTCCTGGCTTTAAACCCCCTTGCCATTGGCCAACTTTTGTGGCATATCGAGTATCGCTTATCGTGGACCAGGTAGGCACTGACAATTGAAATCACGTGAAATCTCTACATAGAGTTGATACAATAGGGTGACCGTTTTTTTTACTCGCTAGAAAACTCATCAAGGAAATTTTGTTGTTGTCGATCATGTTGCCATTCGTTATGACAATCAACCCTTTAACGATCGAAAATTTAGTCGAATCGAACGGGTTTATTTTGTCCCTAATTCAAAGCGCGAGTGGCCGAAATTCGAACGGCCAATAGCGTTCTAATATGGCCAATTGAAAAGCTCGTGCTGCTCCGTAATTAAGAGCAAAACTAATTCGTTTTCTTGTTTTTCTCTGTTACGTATTTGGCATGTAATTCCAAATAATCCACTACCCCGTAGGCTAATTGTCGAACGCCAAAGAGACAAACACCTCGGAAAAAACTGACTACAAGGAACCCACTCACACAGAACCGAAGAAGAAGAGCGCAACCCACAACAGGGCTCTTGTTGGAATATGTCCAGTGCCAGTAATGAACCCTAACTGCAGCTTCTTGAATACCACTATCGTCTCGATACCTTTTCGATATATATTATTATATATATATATATTTATATATATATATATATATATATATATATATATATATAATATATATTTATATATATATATATATATATATATATATATTATTATATATATTAATTTTATTTATTTATTATATATATATATATATATATAATTATTATATAAATTAACATAACACGACAAGATATACATAAATCTTATAAGTAACAGTGTTATGTTTAGAAGCAATAAGATATAAAACATAAAATAATTAAAATATTAACAATTAACAAATTAAGAAACTGAATAAAAATAGAAAATTAATATAAGTATTAAATTTAAATATAAATAAAAATATTGTTACGGAAAATGGAAATGGTGTAACATCGTTTAACATTAAAATGTCAAACAAAAGCTACAAAAACAAAACAATGGACTTATTTGAAAGAAGAATAAAACAACAACATCAGTACAACGAAAAAGGGATAAATAAGTAAACGAAAAACAACAGCAACGCTGTAAAAAAACAAACATGAAAGCATAAATAAATGTAAACATCGTTGTTTACATTTATGGTGATTTCGAGAAGGCGAAGCCTCAAACGTTCGCCTTCAAGAACATTCATCAGACTGTTTACGTCGCTATACAAAAACAAAGCAAAGCATGAAAGGTCGGAGTAAAAGTTCAGTCAGTCTTGTGTGAAGACGCGTTGCGTGTGAAGTAAACCAATCCTGGTTTGAAGATCTCCATTACAAAGCTCTACATAACAATTGCGTGATAATTGCAAAGGGCATAAACAAAGGAGTAACAAATAAGCAATTGTTGTTGTTAGAATCAGTTGTGAACAGTGGCACACAAAAGTTGTGTGATTAATAAAGGATTTAATTAAAATTAAACACAAATTTATTTTTATTTGCAATCTACGAGCTCATATTTCAAACGTTTTTAAAAGGTGAAAACGTAACAATATATAAAGAAGTTAAAAGTTAAAAAATTATAAAAATATCAAATATTAAAAATATCAAATATCGATCTAAAAAAGTGAGAATAATTATTTAGCCAATATAAACCTAAAAATAATATAAACCTAAAGAAATCAAAAAAATTATAAAAAATGAAATTACATGAGAGCATAAAAAAGTAAGAGAACAATTTAAATAACTCCTTTTTGAACGCATTTGCATTGCCTAACTTTTGAATATAATTTGGTAGGGAATTCCAAAGACTTGTCGTTGTGGCAGAAGAGTTCTGTACCGTTGTTGAAAATCTTAATGCCCCGGTATGATCTGGCAAACTTAATTCTGTCTAATAAATATTTCGGCTGTTCCGTGTAAATAATTTTATGGAGAAGAATGAGGCATTTAATTTTCAAAAGATTATCAAATTTCACATTAAATATCTGGTACGCTAAATGATAAATATGGTTTCGGCGACCTTTAAGAAAGATATATCTCATATCATATATTGTTATATACTAAGTTGAGTTTCCGGTTGTCATAACCATCACAGTTTGCGAAAATTTTACAACCATACACAAGCACAGGAATTAAATACGATTTAGCAAGTTGCATACGAATGCCAAAGTAATAAATATAAGTTCCGAAGCATGCTATAAATTCTGCCAACAATGACACTTATATGGCTATATCAGGATAATCTGTCATTAAACACAATGCCCAGATTGGTTGCAGACTTGACAAAGCCAATTTTATTTCCCTTTATACTCAATTCAGGTATGGCAAACGATCTATTGGTTTTCGAAAGTATAATACATTTGGACTTAGAGGGATTGATACATAGTCCGTTTGCCGAAACCCAACTGTCGATTTTCTCCAAATCGCGGTTAATTGAGTGTAAACAAGAATTGATATACTCCTTGCGAGTACTGGTACAAAGCTGCACATCATCAGTAATTGTGGCTCCCCAGATAGCTTGCTTTGTCGAGCTATAATGTTTTCCATTACCTTTGACAAAAAAGGAAGAATATCAATTGGCCTGAACTCATTGTCAGTTTTGGTAATGTGAAGGATTTTAGCTAGTTTCCATTCATCAGGAAATTAATTTATTATCCATTCATTTAGAAGATTTAGTCAGTACTGTATTGAATAAACGGGTACAAAAGGGCAAAAGTCTAAGTGTCAATACTTTAAAAAACAAAGAATCTAATTCATCAGAACCAATTGCATTCGATTTTACCGCCGAAATACATTCCAAAACTTCAAACTGATCTACAGAACAAAAATTAAAGGAGTGCTGTGGAGGGATACAACAAGGGTCATCATACCGATTGACTTTGGAACCTCAAAATTTACGAACTGGTTAAGTTGATTCACGTCTACATCAAAATCGGTTTTAGAACATTTTCCGCCAATTCCTATTTCACGAATAGCATTCCATTTATACTTATTGTCCATTGCATTGGAAAACTTACTACCATAATACAATGCTTTGGCAATTCTTATGTGCTTAGTAACCTCCGTCCGTGCGGATTTATGAAGGGTTCATCAGTTCTGAAACTCCATCTTCTCTATCCATCTTCTCAATTAATGCCTTTATTTCCGTAGAAAACCACAGTTGTTGTTTGGGTTTGATGAGCTTGGTTTTGACGGGAACGCATCTGTCATAAAGCTGACGCACATTTTTCTGAATAAAGAATAGTTAGTCATTTGCATCACCCAGTGTATAGACCTGGTCCCAACATATGTTGTCCAATTCAATATTTAAAGTTACATAATCCATATTCTTAAAACCACGATAAGTGATATATCTGTCTACATCACAAGCCACAGACATATTATAATTCAGAAAGAGACGATTATGGTTGGAGAAACCTGAAGCAGAAATTTGGTCACATAACAAAACCCTCTCACTGTGATTTAAAAATATAAGGTCAATCAGGCTACTGAACGTTGAATGAAAGTGTGTTGTTGACACATTCACAGGATTAAGATGAAGTGATAGCATTGGTCCAATTAGCGGATTATAGAGTAGGAGGTTATTATTGAAGTCACCTACAATAACTACGTCGTCATATTGAATGGTAATATTCTCAAGAATGGAAATAAAATGATCAAAATTCAAACTACAATTCGGTCTATATATACAACCCAAAAGAAACTCTTTTATCACTAGTGGAAATATCCAAAAATAAATATTCAATTTTACTCCCAATGAGGGTTAATAATTTTTCCTTGCACAGTATATCATTACGAACATAAATCACAACTCCACCACCCCTAGCCCTGGTCTCAATTCCATCAACTAAAATTCTCCTATCCGACCGGAAAAGTTTAAAGACCTGTAAATTAAAAACTAAACCTTGAACATCCACCGGAAACCAAGTTTCAGAAACGCAAATAAAATCAATAACCGCAGACACAAATAAATACCTAAATTCATCAATCTTATTATTCAAGCTCTGAGCATTTGTGTGCACTAAGTTGAGACCTGCTCGTTGTTTAGTAAGAATTCTTATCATATTATACACACAGTCCCTGGAATTAGCACCACTAGAACTCATTAAAGCGTATGAAAGTTTTGGCAATGCTTTCAAGAATTAGCGAAAATCAGAAGTTTGTGTATAAACCACCCCTGTATTTTAAGTCCCTATTATTGTGAATCACTACTATATCTGCCCCCGAAGCTAAAGGTACGTTTTGTGTACATAATAAATAATAATTGATTATTTAAAGTAATACTTTTGTATTCTTATTTACCCATATTCTCGCGAAATATTTTATTTTATTATTTCCCCGCTCACCCCCACACTGGGTAATAACGTCATCAATTTACACATAAAGTTTTGGGTTTCTCCATTTATACCTTTTAGGAAGCTCTTTCAAATATTCATTCCTCCATTTCTTGCAAAACTGATGGTGTTGAATTTTCAACTCTTGCCAGTTAAGAAATGACCTGGGGTTAACGAGTTAATCTTGGTCATTTGCACTTGACGTGCTTAACTATCTTGAGTTGATGTATGTTTATACCCTAGCCAATAGGGTTGCTAGTTCCTCAAAAGGGTATTTAAAATTTGCAGCTTTTTAAAATGAAATTTGCAGCCCTTCCAGCACCACGTCAAGGTATGGAAGCAATTGGCTGATGTAACAATCCCCTCAATTGTTTAAGGAATTCCTGTCGCTGCTTTTTAATCAGCTGGCTGGCGCCAATGAAGTTGGTTCATTCGCCGGAATACATAACGACAGAGTATCCCCGCCTTGAAAAAACTCTGTTTAATGCTGCCATATAGGCTTGGGTAGACAGTTCACATACAGGCCCGAAATAAATAGCTTTGGTTAAAAGCAAACAAATACGCATACGTAAGTTTTGGTAATCCTACATGTTCCATCGGTGTATGAAATACGACAGTACTAAAGAGTACAAATTTTGGTACGCCCTGGGAGTAAAGCAGTTATAAATTGTATAGTATGGCGATTCCAATATTTCGGGCAGAATACTGTAGTTTCAGAATCCAAAAGCTCGAGCCAATTATTCGTAACATAAGACGATTTCCGCCGTGTAGGGTTATAAGATGAACGTGTTAGGTCAATAATTTAAAAGCGTTAGAATAGAGTAATAAAACTGTGAGTCGTTCATCATATGATAATCCGTTGGAATTTGTCAATTTGCGATTTGTAAGAGTGAGTAAATTGCTTTTCTTGATATTTTCAAACAATAATATTCTTCATTAAAATATTGTATCTGACAAAGGATTATTATATTAGTATTATATCGATTCTTGGGTGGGTTAATAATCTATTAATTGTTTACTTGAGTGCTGCCTTTTTCAAATTATTTCCATTCCAAATGGATTCGATAAAATGTTAGATCTTGTGTTTGTTGGTGATTAAACGGAATTCTCAGTTACTCGTATCATCCGACACTTGAAATAAACTTCTTCCATCGTTCTTCCCATCAAGCAAATCATTTAACTCAAAAACAGAAAACATTTTGTTTCAATTTAACTAATCACAATAAACGCATCTTCAACTATCTGAAATCGATTGGATAACTGAATTATCTGGTTATGGCAATGATTTGGACTTATGCGTTATGAAATTATATTAACTACTTCACAATTGATTCGTAGATTGTGTGCCAAAAGTTCTACCACATTCTATCATGGCCCGCCTTGGTATAGAAAATACCTTTCAAGGTTAGAAAACGAGAAAAAAAGTGTATAAAAACTTTAAAAAAGATAAATCAATAATAAGTTATTCCAAATACTGTTTAGTAAACCTGAATACACCTTTGCCAACCAAAGGGCTTATTACATCTACTTAATAAAGTAATAAATAAATTCAAGAGTTATCCTAAATCATTCTAGAAATTTGTTAATTCGAAACGTCAAGCAGCAGTTTTTTCTTCTGTTATGAAGCTTGGTAGTCATGAATTTTCAGATAATAAGGTAATAAGTAACTTGTTTACGGAATTTTTTGCTACTACTTATTCATCATCTACATTTAACGCCAATAATCAAAATTATATTCCCGAAGTAAAAAACTTTGATATATCTTTTATTGACAAACGTACTGTTTCCAAGTATATACAACAATTAAAATCTTGGCATGTTCCCGGTCCTGATGGGGTCCCTAGCATTATTTTAAAATACCATTCTCAATTATTGAGTACTCCATTAATCTATGTATTCAACAAATCGCTAAAATTGAGATATTTTCCCTCCTTTTGGAAACAATCATTTATAATTCCACTGTTTAAATCGGAATCTAAAGTGGATATTTCAAATTCAAGAGGAATTGCTAAACTCAATACTATACCGAAAATATTTGAAAAACTGTTATGTGATACACTGTCATTTCAGGCATCGTCTATCTTATCTGCATCTCAGCATGGTTTCTGTAAGTCTCGATCAACAATCACAAGTCTTCTTGAATTTACAACTTTCGTAACTGATGGTTTGACTGTAGGCAAACAAGCTGACGTCATTTATATTGATTTCAGTAAGGCATTTAATAAAGTAAATCATAATTTACTCGTTCATCATTACCAAACTGGATTAAATCGTATTTGGTAAACAGAAAGCAGTGGTTTAAATTCAGGAACATGCAATCGAACTTTATTAATGTACTGTTAGGTGTACCACAAGGTAGTCATCTTGGGCCGCTCATATTTTACTCTTGTTATAAACGAACACCCTTCTGTTATCAAAAACTCAAACACATTAATGTATGCCGACGATGTTAAAATATTTTTATCATTTAACAATATTGAGGACCAATTACTTACAGAGAATGATATTAACTACTTAACCTCTTGGTGTAGTACCAATTTAATGGAGCTGAATGTTAAAAAATTTAAATATAAGTGCATCACTAGATCATCTCCAACCAATGGATTTTATACATTGAGTGACGCTTTTCTTGAACAAGTTAATTCCTTTAACGATTTTTCGATTGTAAATTGGACTTCAGAAATCATATTACATCAACTGTTAGCAAAGCTACATGTATCCTGGGATTTATCAAACGATGGGCTAAAGAGTTTTCTAACCCTTATGTGACTAAACAATGATTTACCACACTGGTTCACCCAATTCTTGAATATGGATCTGCAATATGGGGCCCACAATACGCTGTACATTCTGACAAAATCGAATCAGTTCAAAAACATTCTTACTATTTTGTTTTCTTGGTTTAGGATGGAATCCTAATAAAAGTTTACCTTCTTATGAAAAACGCCTAGCACTTATTAAATTACCATCTTTAAAAAGTCGTCGTAAAATGCTAAGTGCTGTCTTGCTCCTGAAGCTGAATAATGGTGTTATCAACTCTCAATTTTTTCTGGAAAAACTTTACATAACTTTACATAAGACCTGTTCGTCCAACAAGATACTAAAATTTCATAAATACAAAATATTACGCAACTAACTATCCATTTCGTAGAATCTGTAACAAAAATTTTGAATCCATTATAAAGATATAATTTTACAATTAAACTCATTAAAAGTATAACTTCAATGTTTGTTTTTCTTTTTTAACTTGTTTTTTGTATTGAAATAATAATAACGATATAGAATGTAATAGTCTGTAAGGATTTTCCATAAACTTGAAATAAATAATAATAATAATAATAGAAAGTCTTTCGTCAATAGATCTGTTGCTTTTTTCGATACGGAATTACGCTGTTATGTCAAATTTTATCATTCATGAGAAATGTTGCGCTTTCATAAAATCGATAGACGTATGACAGTAGTTTAAGAGCCTTGAGCCATTTGGGCATTCTTTTCAAAATGTCATGTCTGGGGTGAGCGCAGTTGAAGAATAGTTAGTTGGTTGGTTTTTCTCCCTTTTTTGGTATTTCAATGAAAAAATTGTTTTTATTTTGGATTGGGGAAGTTTAAGTAGAGCGACATTGACTAGATGATCCTTGGGTAAATTATCCAATAGTTTTTTGAGTATTTGATGAAAAACCAATAAATTTAAATAAAGTGATCAACTGTTGTGAGAGCATTTTTAGCCTTTCGAACAGTGTGAGCACCGGCTAGTACGTTATCGACGTATATATTATTTCTCAAAATTTGAAATGCAATTGGGTCGGTATCTTGAATGTCCTTAGCTAATCTGTGTAGGGTTCTGATAGCGAAATAAGGTTGTTTGCAGTTAGTAATCTTGAATGAGTTCGTTAACGTTTTCAGTTAATAAAATTCTTTGATAAAGTGTGTGTGCGTAAGGTTGAATTGAATTAGCCTATACATTTTAGCAACGTTGGCATTAAAAACAATCTTATAAAAGTACTATCATGGGATTGAAACAACTAAAAATATGTGGGGTATCGTTTAAACCGTTGCTATCGAACTTTTGTTGTAAAACGATCGGGATTAACAACAGCATGATGGTATATAATGGGTGTTTAAATATGTGTTAGTGTTATGAATTATGAGTTTCATGTTGTCGCCGACTAGACAGTAGTGTGCTAGCTTATTAGATGTGAGGCCATGGTTCAAACCAAGTCAGACATCTTCATCAAAACAAAGTAACGACTTCTTCTCAGCAGATTTCTGGCAAAAACTGTCGTTCGGAATCGGCTTCAAAATGTTGGTCCCGCCCCTCATGTATATAATAAACGCACACAACATAAGTGGTGTGAGAAACTAAGTCGTAATCATAACTGAAGGGCTGTAATAATCAATCCAGTATGTATTATAAGTTTCATATGACCGAAGTCAGTATATACTTGTAGCGCTATATCATATTTAAGTTTTAAATTTCTCTCATTTCCTAAATATTGAGCCATTACTACATGGCGAGAGTTTCCCAAGTCAATTTAAGGTTTGCAAAATGGACTTACTTGAAAATGGCCATTTGATAAACGATGGGAATTCGTCATGTAATTTTCTTTACAAATACAAACATTTTCAGACTAAATGGGTTCTTGTGGAATTTCTTCAACTTACCAAAATTTGGTACAAAATTTTTCGACCTTCACAGAACTGTAATAAGAAATTATTCATCACGTAGGGTGAGAGTCTTGTATTATTCCAATTGAAATTGTACCAAACTCAGTTCCTTCAGCTATTAATGTGCCAATAATATCTTTCTTAACATCAGCTCTTAGAATTTGTGAATATAAATCTCTACGAATTATAATATCAACTGGGAGACATTCATAGGATCAGTTAACGGGAGTCTTTCTAATTCTTTTATGAATTTCGGTGGGTAAAGTTCGTATGAGTGTTTTAACAGCAATAGATTGAATATTCAATGAAAAGAATGGACTTTACTGTTTAGTTCGTCAGTAATAAATAACAAATCTGAAGTTGAGTCAAAAATGCTCTAGCAATACTCAAAGCAGCTGTTCTTAATAATTTAGCTCTGTCATCTGATTAGGTTTTGTTAGATTGGGTTTGAGTAGAGAAAGATTGTATTGCCTTTGACGTGGACTAGGGATGTCAATTGGGAAATCCTGAAATCCCGTAATTTTCAGGATTTTGCAAATATCATATGTATACTTTATGAGGTAAGAAAAAAAATTAGTTTGCATTGTTTTTATTTAGTAGTTTGTCAATTAACACCCATGCTGTTTTTCATGTTATTGTTTCTTCCAATAATTAGATAAATATTCTATATCACCTGACACCAAACTGGACGAGAACTCGACATCTGTCTAATAAAATCTATTAATAGAGCAGATGATTTAGATACTCAACTTTCTAAAGAAATAGATTTTTTTATATCATCATCTTTTACAATGTGCAGGATACATTGTAAAAGAGCTTTTTCAGAGGCAGACTACAACAAAATTTTGTTCTCTTAATAGGGTATATATTTATATTTCATTAATATATTTATATATGTACTTATATAGACACATGAATTATTTTTATTTTTGTTATTTTACTTCTTCTTTGTTACTTTTTATTTTGTTTTTTACTTTTACTTTATACACATGTGATTGTGATAAAAATTAGAAATAAATAATATTTTTAACAAAACAATTTTTTTAACTTTTTGGTATTAAGAAATCCCGTAATATTTCGCAAAAAATCACGGGGTTACGGTATCGGGATTTTGTAATTCCGAACACAGGGGTTTTTAAAAATTAAACCCGTTTAGAATCCTTAACGTGGAGGGTTAATCGTCATTTTGTAGATTATTGTTTGGGTTGGGTTTGTGTAGTAGGGTGATATGTCTACCGTAACAGTATTTGCATCTGAATGTAATGCGACATTCTAAGAATCCAGGGATTTTTAAAAATTAAACCCGTTTAGAATCCTTAACGTTGATGGTAAATCGTCATTTTGTAGATTATTGTTTGGGTGGGTTTGTGTAGTAGGGTGATATGTCTACCGTAACAGTATTTGCATCTGAATGTAATGCGACATTCTAATACTGTTTAGGTAATGGCCAGATAATTGTAACATATGTCATTATTTATTTGGGAGTCGCCGTAGTCTAGTAGGTAGTGTTTTGGCTTATTAGACGATAGGCCAGATCATCAAAAACGATATATGAAAAAAATATTTCTTGGGCGGCTTCTTCTCAGCAGATTTCTGGCAAAAACTCTGAGAGTAAATTAAATTGCCATAAAAATTTTCTCAAAAATCTGTCGTTCGTTCATGCTAATTTTACCCAAGTCCTGGAGTCACTTAGAGCTTCCAATCCAAACCCAAACTGCCGATGTCAAAGTTCGTCAAATCCCCTAGATCGTCGATGTAGTGGGCACTAAGATGTTTCTTTCTCCTTTGATATAGCGCCTGACATGTTCCCAGTAGGTGAAGAACAGTCTCCTCTCCCTCCTCATCTATGCAGCATCAACAGAAATCATTTCTGAGGTGTCCCAAACTAATATGTCTCGTGTGCATACCAATAATTCAATGCTCCGTCCGAGAACTGCACTAAATATGTTTCTTTAGAATTTAAGCAGCCTTGCAGTGCGCCTTCTATGCAGGCTCGACTAGATTTTGTGCGCCATTCTGCCCGGTTGTCAATTAAGAGCTTACAGGTCCCCAAATGGACCTGCTGTGCAAATGATGGATGTAGACATCATATCTTTCTACCGCTCTGTTTAGATGTTGTCGACAGCAGTAGATCGCCACGTTGGCGCCCTAATAGCCGCCTGACTATCGGAGAGTATAATCATGTTTCTAATGGGGACTTTTGCATCCCAAATAATCGTAATGACAGCATGTATTGCCATCACTTCTGTCTGAAAAATGCCTTATAGATTCGGCTATACCAATTGACTCCGAATAAATTCCTTTCAGTTTGGATCCATCAGTGAAAATTTGAACGGAGTCTTTTACGAAGTGCACAGCACCATTTCCCCAGACCTCTTTATCCGGACTGGTCGTCCTGAATTTCATTGATAAGTCATATCGCGGTATCATATAGTCAATGTCTCCGATAGTCTCAAATTTCCCCAGGATACTTGGGTGAGCAGTATCTGATCCACACCAGAGACACCTACCAATCATAGCCGCCATGCCGCTACAATATAGCTCAAGCGGTGGGATGCCCAAAATTATCTCCAGTGTCACGGCAAGAGGAATGCACAAGGCACCACTAGTTAGTAGTCCTACCAAGGCATTCCCACCATGCATCCATAGGTTTGACCCCTGATGCATAGATCCAGTGAGTCATCCTGGGTACCAAGCCCCATTTTTCCCCAATACCTTATTGCAGGTGTAACTATAACTGATGTTCGATTTCTAAGTCTGTTTCCTATCTAGAACCAGCCCCAGGAAATTTGCCTCTTCTTCGAGTACCGGTTCCATCCCATGCATTCTCAATGGACGAATCGGTGGTGGCCTACACTTCCTCAGTTTTCCCGGGATTGACTCCCAAGCCGCGCCTTGATGCCCAATCGCCAACTTTCCTCAGAGCCAGTTGCATCCTATCTCTAACAGTATCCGCAAATCTGCCCGATATTGTAAGAACCACGTCATTTGCATAGGCAATAACCCCACAAACAACATGCTTTAACATCACTAGCAGTTCATTCATAATAAGATTACATAGGAGGGGAAAGCACCTCACCCTGTGGAGTTACCCTTCCTATTCTCCTAGCGACGTGTGAGCCCCCTAACATCAGGTAGATCGTTCTTTCACTCAGTAGTTTCGATACCCAGTTCACCACTGTGTACTGTATACCTAATATTGGCAGCGTGCCAGAAATAGCGCTTAGTTCCACATTATTGATGAAATGGAGCCAGAGTGTATTCCTTTAGTATAAGAGACTTCTCTATCGTGCATGATAAGCTATGCAGGGCAGATTTAACAGACTTCTTGATTGTTTTGTTGAAACACTGCAAACAGTAATAAATTTAGAAAGGTTTTAATTTAAATTGTGGATTAATTTGGATCTTGAAAAAGAATTTACATACCCGCTAAAATCCTAACATTAGTTAACTGCAAGTTGTAATAATAGCCCTAAGCATTTTTTATTTAAAAATATTTTTAAAACAAAAAAGGAAACGAACATTAACGAATTTCGTGTCAAACGCATGATTGGACAGTCAAAAAGGGCACAGTCTTAATACTTGGAATCAAAACTTTTTGCTTTTATTACAACGTCCCAGGTAGGCTAAATTTACTCTCATAAGTAATAGGTATTCTTTACTTATTCACTATTCACACATATCAGAGTAGATTTAACCTACATGGTGGAAAGGAGTAAGTTTGACGTAAGTCAAAGACTGATTTTTTCTAACAATATTCAGGCTATATTCAAGCATGGAGGAGTTTCGCTACTAGTTTGGAGATGTGTTTCCAGTACACGAGTAGAGTATGTTCATTATATGGACAGAAAAATTGATCCATTCTAGTATTTGGACATTTTAAAACAAAAAGTGGCAATAAGTTAAATATATTGAACACATTTGTTTCTACCAGAACTCCGATTCGAAGCATGTTGCGAAACTGGAGCTTCTCCATAATTGTTTGAAACTACTCCCAACATGTAGTTTAGAAAAAACTTGGCAAACCTAGACAGGACCTCAACCCGGAATTTAACGCCAATCTGGATTGGAAGCAGCAATGAAAGGTTCTGGTTCCAAGTGTTAAAACAATACCTGACATGAAATTCGTTAATATTGTTTTCCTTTTTTGTTTTAAAAATATATTTAAATAAAAAATGCTAAGTTTAAAAGCTTTTTTAATTATATGTATATATTTTTTGAAATATTTGCTATGAAATATCTCATACCTAATGTCCAATTATTCATTTGAGCCACTGTAAATCCATTTGAATATAACGCATAATATCGACTGCCAAAGTTTTCAATTTCGACATTTTATTTTCATATTTTATACGCAAAGGTTGAGAAGAATTGACTGTGATATACTTTGGGTATATTTGAGTTAAAAAATATTTATTTCAAAATTATTATTTGAATTAATTTAGCAGACTTGCCTATTGGGTATACTTTATATTTTTATCACTCTACACAAAGTGAACGACAATATTTGTTTCGTGCAATATCTTAAAAATATAATCGGAAAGGTGTAGTAGTTATCGACTTGTAAAAAATGTAACAAATTTAATAATATGACAAAAAAAAACCTTTCCTTCTCTGCCAAACTTTTTCACTTTTTGGGTGATCGATGTAATGTATGTTGTGTTGTGTGTAATCCTAATAGGTTATTGTGTTAGTATTAATGTGTGATGTGTGTATTGTTTCTGAAAAGCAATGTAATGTTTGTTTATTTTAGAAATAAAGACAAGGCACACTTTGGTTAGTGAACACTACACTACAACTAGGTAAGTTTATCCTCAGTTTATGCATGCCAGGCTTGTGAAATATCAATAAATAGAGAAGTTATTTTCCTCGAATGCACTAAGCTGTGGGTTTGTTCAATTGTGGTACGTTCTTTCTAAAGTCAATTTGGTGATCAGGGATAGACTTTTTGGTATTTAATATTGGTAGTAGTTTAAACATTAAGAATTTTTTAATTTTTTTCTTTAACATTGACTTAAGAGCCTGTAGGAATCTACTCTCGTGTGCTACCTGGCAGGCACAGGCACCTTAAATAGAGCAGTGTTTTACATTTGAGTTTAAAATTCAAGTCGTATAATAGCATTAAATATTTGACGAATAATCCTAATTGCTATGAGCATCAGTTCAATAAGCATTATATTTCTGACTATCTATACCAGGAGCTTTCAGCAACAAAAACGGAGGGAAACGAATTATAGATCATCATTATAGATCATAGATCACTTTTCTCAGGATCATTTTTCCCCCAAAACACCGGTGGTATTTCGTAAAGGTGACTGAGATATAATAAGTCTTTTAAGGGTCCTAATAATGTGCCACAATGAATAATTTGTTTCTGGTGCGGAATCAAGACCTTAAAATTATCCAGTAAGATATTCTGTCCTTTGAAGTTCAAGGAGTTTTCTAAGTAGTTTTGTATATCTTTTGAGAATGTTTTTAATCTTCCTTTTAGTGGAAATTAGCATTCGACATTAGACAGTTGCATAATAGATGGCATTCTCTAATTTTCACAGAAATTTGAGACAGAAACATTAAGATCGTCATATTTTGAACTTTAGGCCATTTAATGCATATTCCCACATTTTTGGTGCGGGTTAAATCAATATTAGGATTTGATGAAGCCTCAACTTCAATCCGGTCTTTGGGGATACCTTTGATCACACAAAAATCAATAACGTCTGAAATCTTCTGCCCATCCATCGGTCAATAATTTGGTTGTCCACTGAGAACGACGAGTAAGTCCATTTTTAATAATAACACATCAGCTTAATAATAATACATTAGCGATTTTTAGGCGCAATAAGTCGGTATTACCTGAAGGTATGGTTAGCATTGTATTCGCCACTTGCCATAAATAGTGGTGCGAACGTATAGTAGTTACAAAATTTTTTCTCTGTTATCGAAAATATAGAATGGGTGTAATCTACGCCGAGTGTCATTATAAATGTATAAAGTAAACCCGGAAATTATAAAAAGAGATTTCCTGACGTCAAATTAGTCTCGTATGTTATAACATAATGTTAATTTGCTTTTCAGTGAAAAAAAATTCTTTCTTATTTTTATATTGGTAAGTAAGAACTCCAAACGATTATTTTTTAATTAAATTCCACTCCAAACACAGGCAAAGATAGCCTCGATTTTATATTGCTATTATTAATCATTATTTTCCTGAATTTTCTCCAATAACAGGAAAGATTTGAACTTTAATCCCTGAGGTAAATTGGAGATGGAACTCAATTTGATTCGTAAAGCTGGTTCACCTGCTTTATCTGCTAGAAGAGAGAATGTATTTTTGCGACTAGCAACGTAGTCTATTACGCTTTGATCACTTCAAACGTTTAATTGACTATTTAACATCCAGACCCTCCACAAGTCGCTTCCGTCCAACTAACAGATACCCTCATGAAATATAGGACTGTCATCCAGATTAAATCGTGTACGCGCCACGACAGAAGAAAAGGTTTAGGAAGAATTAGCTCTTCGAGGTCTGCGCGATCTAGTGCACTGCGAAAGCTCAATGACGTTGGTGAACTGTGGGTTAATGTATCCCACTCCTTGCACACTACTGCGAAAACAGTATTTGATTTTGAGCACTAATGGAACGATGAGAATATCGCGAAGCAGCTGCAGCGGAAAAAGTTCAATATATAAGACATCGTTGAATTCCGCTGCTATGTGAGATGTTGTCGAAAACTACAGAGAGAGGAGAAAGGAGGAGAGATGCAAATTGTGTAGGAAAGACGAGATATTTAGGTATCCGAATTGTGCAGGTTTAGGAATCATACTAGAAAATTCTATTAAAGAGTTAAGCGTCTAACCGAAGGTTTCAACCCTGTGGCATCTCCCTGCAAGGATGAAGACGAAGACTTGATTACAAATTTGTAAGGGGGGCTGAGGTTATGAAGTCAACACTTCTCTACTCTATTACGAGGTAATGACGACACTAATTCCGCCAATGACCCGATCCCAATCGATTATGATGGGGTGGAGATTTCGCCCCTAGCCATGAAGAGGTCAAAGTCGAGATTATGTGATTTAAGAACAATAAAGTTACGGGCTCTGATGGCCTGTCCGCTTAATTGCATAAGACCGGAAGTAATAAGGTGGTAGGGTGTATGTACCAGTTTACATAATATGACTAGAGGAGAGTGTGCATAACGATTGAAAGCTTAGTGTTCTATGCCCTGTCTTAAAAAAGGAATAAACCACGATATGTACCAACTACAGAGGGATAAACTTTCTTTCTATCGCATGCATGGCTCTTCTGAACGCATAGTGTGAACGACTGAAGGGACTCGTCGAAACAATGAATCATCAGTGCAGCTGACAAACTTACCATCCACCAGATCTTCACATTACGCTAAGTACTAGTACAAACTCTTTTTGTGAATTATAAGGTAACTTTCGACAGCTTTGAAACAATGTTTGAGCTTGGTATTCCTGCGAAGTTGATAAGACTATGCAGAATGATGTTGATCAACTTATGCATCTCCGTAAAGGCTACTCTGAACCTTTAGATACTGTGCGAGGTTTCGGACAAGGCCTAACATTCTGATTTCTTTCCTTATTTTTTAAATTATTGGTTTGAAGTTATATTTGATATTTCCCAACATTTTACTCCACCAATTACAACGCTCCTTATTTTGTTTACCGCAGTTTTATCTTATTTTAATTAAAATAATTCCATTTATAATATTTGTATGGGCTTATGTGAAAGAATCAATAAAAAAAAAAATTTCACACATTTTAATTTCAATCTTACAATAAAGTCTTTCTCATGCGATAGACAAAATTTACCTAAGTAACAATATTTTCCAATAGGTTTCTTTTATTTTTATTATTATTATTATTATTATTATTATTATTATTATTATTATTATTATTATTATTATTAGGCTTATTGCATAGACTTTTAAAGTTTAATTAAAAAATGTTGTTCAATAACGCACGCATTCTTTTTTAACTCTTTGTAACTTCAGGAAAAATCAAAGCCTCATGTCTTTCTTTGAAAACTTCCATCAAATCAAAATATCTTTAGAAATTATATTCAACTGAGAAAATTTGTGATAGTTTCACTTTTACTTGAATATCTTGAAACGGGCAATGAATATAAATAATATTTACATTATTTAAGCTTTTGGTGTAAATACTCATGTAGTGTGTAATTTGTTGATAATTGTTGCAAAGAAATGTTTTTTAAATAATTTTTTATGTAAACTTTTTTGTACTAAGTACATAAATATCTATATATGTATATATACCATGTGTTTTGTACGGTGTTATATTGTTATTGGTGTTGCAAGTACTAATTAAAAATGTTGAAAATATGATTTATTCTGATTACTAAAATTTGTACGGCTTAACCACCATTTACTATTAACCTTAAAAGTTAATGATCAAAATGTTACCGATAAAACTTGTACAATTTTCGTGGTAAAGAAACAACATTTTGTGATACAGGACGAAGTAAAATTTGAGAAAAAAAAAAGAAAAAAACACGTAGATTTATGGAGTGCGCAATGCGCGCAGAAAATAAGAAAAGTTTACTATATCTGAAATATCAATACTGAATTAAAATTTTGTTTAATAATCTCAAATCAAATTAAAAAAAAATAGAAAACAATATGTTCTTAATGAAGGAAAAGTTATAATACTATCAACAAAATATGTAATAAAAAATAAGTGTTTTACAACTATCTATATGGCTAAAATGTGTTCTTCTTTTCCTTCCGAACAAATATTTATGTACACAATTGAGTTTGTCATAATATAAAAAAGTTTGAAGTAAATTTAAAACTATTAATACACCAGTCGTTTGAATTTAAAAATAAAAAAGAAATGTTTCATTAATAAAACCGAATACTACTTAGTTAGTATAGATAATGGTGAAACGTAAGTAAAATGTATGTCACACTGCAAGCAAATAATACTTAAATATTGAATGATAATACATACATACTTATGTAGCATGCAAGGTCTACATAAAATACACATACATACATATATTTCATCCTGATATACTATACATTATAACAAATTTTGAAGAAAGTAATAGAAGCCATGAAGCTCATATAAATGAATTGGAAATGCACGTTATCAGACCAAAGTCAGTTTATGCTGTTCCGACAATAATATCATTAAAATTCGAGAGTAGTAAACATGCTAACAGTTTTTAAATAGAGTTGTTGTATTTATAGTTATATCAAAACAATGAGAAATCTTAAATATTTTCACTCCCAGGCAGTCAAAATATAGTAGTATTTAAAATCATATGGTAAGCATTGTTTTCAAGCCCAATTTTCTAAAGCTTCATAGCGACACATCAAATTAACTTATAAATCGAACTTTTTTGTGATTGTGTGGTAAAAAAAAACTCATACGTGTAGGGTGAGTTTAAAGAATATCAAAATACTTTTGATTTCCACTACTTGAGCTTTAAAAATCAAATGTTCTATTCCTCTTCACGACAGCTATAAAATGCAGTTTGGAAGTATAATTTTGATATGTTGCTGTGCTAAGCGAAGAAATTTATTTGTTCCCAATATATTTAGCTGTGATGGTTTCATAAAAAAACTTTTGACTACACCGCAGTCAAATGGTAAAACACATTTTCAAACCTATTAAGTATAATCAAGTTTTTAGCTGAAGAAATAAACTATATATTGAATGTTATAAATAAACAATTATAAAATTTCATATGTATATGGAAAACGAGTTATGTGTACAGGTATTAGGCTTGTACATTGAAAATTTAGTATTAACAACAACTAAAACAAATGTTCTTCGATTTGATTCCAAGGGTCAAATAACTAAGAATTTTTCAGTAGTTTGTGATGTTTGTTCCGTCGTATTCTTGGATGTCATACGGATCTACTGACAAAAGTCAGTATACAATTGCCAAAAGCATATTGCACTTTGCTTGAATCTTATCTGCAAAATAAGTTTTAGTGCGTCAAATATTAGGATGAATATTCTCAATTAAGGAAAATATAAGCAGGAGTATCACAAGGGAGTATTGTCGGTGCACTTTTGTATGTTTTACACGCTAGTGATATACCAGAAGTTGCTGGAACGAATATGGTCACTTTTGCTGATGACTCAGCTAAGCTTTCTATAGCGAACCAGTTGTTTGTATATATATTATAAATAATATGGGGCGCAATTGTTGGGTATACAAGCGAAAATATATAAATATTATACAACTTTTTCAAAATAAAGTACTCAGAGGTATCGTAAGCGCACCATGGTATATTCGCACAAGAGATCTGCATTGAGATTTTATCGTAGATACAGTTAAACAACAGATTGAAAAAATTGCAACAAAATACAACACCCTACTAAGAGGTCTCTCGTTGATTTGGAATGCAGACTTAGAAGAAAACATCCATCCGACCTAATTAGAAACTCACTTTTAGCTTGACGACTGTACAGCATCATTACTAAATATATTATATTGTTAAGTTCTTACCTTTTAAAAACGTTTGAAATATGAGCTCGTAGATTACAAATAAAAATAAAAACAAATTTGTGCTCGGTTTTAATTCAGTTCTTTATTATTCACACAATTTTGTGTACCATAGTTCCCACTTATTCTAACAACAACAAATGCTTTATTTGTTGTTCCTTTGTTTATGCCCTTTGCGATAAACAATAACAATTATCACACAATTGTTCTGTAGATATTTGTAACGGAGATCTTTAAACCACGATTGCTTTATTCACACGCACAGCGTCTTCACACAAGACTGACTAAATTTTTACTTTGACTACTGCCTACTTTGTTTTGCCTTTTATATAGCAATGTAAACAATCTGATGAAGGGTATTGAAGGCGAATGTTCGTGGCTTCACCTTCTCGAAATCACAATAAATGTAAACATCGTTGTTTACACATCATGCTCCCTTGTTTGTTGTTTGTGTATCTTGTTTACATTCGTCCTTGCAGTGTTGTTATTGCTTGTTGTTTACTTGTGTATCCCTCTTTGGTATAGTAATGTTGTTGCTATATTTTTGTTTAATTGTTAATCAAGTAAACAAGTCCTTTGTTTTGTTATTGTAGCTTTTGTTTAAAATAAGCTGGAATATAAAACTGCTTCCAACGATGGGACTACTTTCAATTAACAAAATACATCATTCATTTTCAGTTCGTCTGGCGTCAGTAATAAGAATATCACGGATTCAGGATTTGGGAAAAATTCTTTAACACAAAACGAAATATTAGTTAATAATCAAATTTAAATTCTATTCAAATCCTTTCATAAAGGCAGTAAAGAAAATTCCAACGAATCTTCTATCTTCGTTTTCTTATGCAATGAGTATTTTAACAAAAACTAGAGGTTCGAAAAGACGAAATGTTAAGAATTTGACTGAAATTTGTGTGTTCAGAAGCCTAAAGTACAGCTGGGTATCGACAGTTTTACTACTTTGGTAAAACGAAAAAGCCCTAAATGCTTTTGCTTCGAAAGTGCCCAGAGACAAAGATACTAATCTACAAAGCAGGCTTGCGTTACTTGTAAATAAAATAGGTGAATCAACTTCGTTTGTAGTTGAAAACATTGACTTGCCACTCTCACTTTATAATAAAGTTTTGTACGTTATTAAGAGCAATTTTACTCTACACTTTATGAAAACAATTCAACCGTCGTATTCACCAGAACTGACTAACGAAATTTACATTAAATTTTTCATAATTTATTAATAAAGCCTTAGAGTACCAGGATAAATGGTTTGATTTAAAAAACACAGGCTGGTTATTTGCAATAACCAATATAAATTTAAAGAGTACTATTAAATTTGACAATATTGTTAACATAATCGAAAATTTTAATCTGCAAATACTTAATATCAAAATGGATGACCTTTATGAATAAATTGTGTTATTAAACAAACTGTGAATTCCTACTCTTTTTTAGAAATATGTATTTTTAAATTAATTAAATTATAATTTAAGTGTTTCTTTTTTTAAATCATTGGGCACTAAATACACTTACTGCTTCAACACTCGCGAAGACCAAACAAGTCCGTTCGATTCTGATACAGTTTATAAACTGAATTCTTTTATTTCATATTTCTTATTCTATGTACTTTACGTTGTACGTTGCTTTTATCTAACCTTGTAATTGTTCATAATTTATTGACCTTATAACTAACATCAGGTGAGTTTATTAAATTCATTATTTTATGTAAAATTAAATTCAAAATTTCTAAGTATAATTAAAATCATTACAAGAACATAACATCAACATCGTTATAATAATATGATGAATAATCAACAACATACCGGCCCCATTGAAGGACAGGAGGTTTTCAATTTAGCGGCAATGGCTAATTTGTGTATAGGGCGCTTATAGACGCCGTTGCGCATTGCGTCCTCCGCCACCCTGACCTAGCCGTCTTCGCCCTTTAATACGGACATGACTTTCCCGGTCAACCAATGCTATGGCGGGAGAGTGTCTTCTTGGACGATTACCACTTGACCTACGTCTAAGTTGTGTGCTTCCCGATGCCACTTAGACTTGCTCTGAAGACCGAGGATGTAATCCCAAGCCAGGCCTGCCAGAATGTCCGCATGAGATTGCAGAGCAGACGCCAACGCTTGCATAATTCTGGCGGGAGCGAACGCAGACCCTCTTCGAGTATTAGATGAGCTGGTGTTAATGCTTTCCCGTCGTTGGGGTCTGCAGACAGCGGTGGAATTGGACGGCTGTAGAGCACCGCATCTACTTCTGCAAGCATTGTTGCCATCTCTTCTTGGGTGAGCAGTACATTGCCAACGGCTCGCAGAAGTAGGAATTTCGCCTGTTTGATGGCGGCTTCCCATAATCCTCCAAAGTGCGGCGCCCGCGGTGGTATGAAGTTGAACTTCACCCCGGACGACGCTGCTCTTGTCAAACGCACATTGCAGCTCTTTGAGTACGCGGCTGGCTCCGCAGTGATACTTCCTTGGGTACTCCTCTCCTAGTGGCAAACCTTTTGAAAGACATAATAAAAGCATCAGTGGAAAGATCAGATACTAACTCTAAATGTACTGCCTTAGACGTAAAACACACAAAAACCGCTATATACATTTTTAATGGTGGTTTCCCACGTAGTCGTAATGAAACGTTAATAGGAGCACAGTAGTCCACTCCGACTATTAAAAATGGTCGCGAAACTCTCACTCTGTTAGTGGGTAAATTTCCCATTATTTGAGACATAAGCTTCGTTTTATAGCGGAAGCAATGTTTACATTTGCCAGCTATTCTCTTCCATTCTTCTTTCGCATTTATCAGCCAAATATTCTCCCGCGAACGAGCTTTTGTACCAGCATGACAATTTTTCAAATGCAAGTTTCGTAAATAGAGTGTGACAAAGATATTTTTTCCTGGTAACAATAGTGGAAACTTATACTTCCAGTCTGCATTTAGCAGTCTTCCACCTACCCTTATAACTGTTAATGTTCGCCCTACTTCAGTAAATGTATGAATGAAAGGTGTAAGTCTCTGTATATTTGACGGTAATATCAAAGACTTTTGTAATTTAGAAATCTCCTCTGGATCGCTTCTATAAGGCGATAAAATTACCATTTTATTTCCGTTACAGTAGGTATGATACTTTGATTTCTCTTCCGTTTTCTCAGACTAACAATGAACCTGAGTACAAAACATGTCACTCGTAATAACTTCTTATATGAGGAGTATCTTGATATCATATCCAGTAGACAATTAGAAGTCTTCAATGACTTCTGGTTCTCTGTTAATTCAAAATGTTTGTTAAGAGGCCAGGAAGAACTGTCATTTAATAAGAATGACGGTCCCTCAAACCAGATTGATTGCTTTAATTCCTGGACGTCACATCCTCGAGAAACAATGTCAGCTGGATTATGGTTAGTTGGCACATGCCGCCATGAGATTTACTCTGACCACTCTTGAATCTCAGCTACTCTATTAGATACGAAAGTAGCAAGTGAGGACGGATGAGTCTTTATCCAATGAAGAATTATTTTTGAATCTGTCCAGAAATAGACTTGATCAATCTTAAATTTGAACATAAACTTAATTCGAGTCCACAACTTAGCCAATAGGTGTGCAGCACACAGCTCAACTCTCGGAAGAGATTTTGTCTTGAGTGGAGCAACTTTAGATTTTCCTGTAAGCAGTCTGGTAGTAACTTTGCCAGACTCGAAACTTCTGACATTAATGCAACATCCATGTGCTCGCATTGAGGCATTAGCAAACCCATGTGCTTGGATGTTTGCCGTGGAAGTTGTCTGGACGAATCTTGGGATTGTTATAGAATCGATCTCCATTAAGTTAGATTTGAGATTTTCCATGAAATATCAAGTCTCATGGGAATCGATTCATCCCAGTCAAGCTTCTGGAGCCAAAGTTCCTGTAATAATATCTTGGGTTTTATATCGATAGGGCACAACAGTCCGAGAGGATCAAATAATCGAGAAGAAACTGAGAGTATGCTTCTTTTCGTTGCTTTCAAATCCTTGAAAGGATTCTCCAAATGAAACGTTAATGAATCATTCTTCGGACTCCAATGTAATCCCAAAGCATTGGCAGAATCGGAATCGCTGTGCAATAGTTTTTCATTTTGCAGAGTACTGATAAATTTAGGATGATTTGAAAACCATTTCGCAAGATTAAAACCAGCTGAATTTAGGATCTTAGTGACTTGATTACGAATTGTAATCAGATCCTTTCACCACCGCCCTTTGATTGATTGTACTTTCCAGTGACAATCCAACCAATCGAAGTTTTTTTAATGATTGGGAGGCTCGGGCCAGATTTTATCTGACCAACACACATTAACTCGAAGAAGGTCTCCGCTCCGATAAGCAAATCAATTTTCCTTGGTTTGTGGACGTACGTATCAGCTAACTTTATATTTTGAGGGATATGTAAACCGGATGTATTTATAACACAATCAGGTTGGAAATTAGTTATCGAACTCAGTACCCAGAAGTTCGCATTAAATTGAGTAGAGTTAACCCTCGACGTGATAGTTAAGTTCAGTCTGCCTCCTTCTCTTTTTAATCGCAGTAGTTGAGCAAGTTCTTCAGTTACCAAATTCGGTTGAGATCCGGAATCCAAAAGTGCTCTTGCTGGTATCAATTTCCCAGAGCTACTTCTTACACTGACTACTGCTGTCGCGAGAATAACTCTTTCATCGGACTCTTTCACCAATCCATGTGAAGTCGATGATTGTTCAGTGTAGTTATTATTTACACTTGGGCTTGTGTTGTATCTATGCAACAATGAATTATGGGAGCTACCACAAATTCTGCATTTGGATGAAGTACACTTCGCTACTGTGTGTCCCTTTTTTAGACAATTTATACATGCTGGCCACAGATTTTATAAAGTAAAACCTTTGACTTACTGGCTCAGCAATAAATGAAGGGCAATTGTTAATTCTATGCTGAACAGATTTGCAAAATACACATGTCAGCAGATGAGTTGGATTTCGCTACGTTTAGTGAAGTCCTATGATTTCTTCTTGAAAAATGTTCAGTTTTGTGATTTTCAAACCTCGGCCTTGAACTTGAAGACTCGTCAGCCGCAATATGCTGATATCGCTTGTTCAAGGCGGATTCACAGTCTGACCAAAGAGGAAGTTTCTCGAAATCAAGTTCTTCTTCTAGCTGAAGGTTTTGTGATTTGTGGCAAATCGAAAAGTTCTCTTATATTATCGAAAAATAAAAGACATTCATTGTCATAAACCTTCTTCAAACTTGCTATTGCTTTGGGGTAGTTTTCCTCTAAAATCTGAAAAGCATTTACTGTATCCAAAGCTTCGTCGGATAAGCATGATATTAAATGATTAAATTTTTCAATATCTGTAAACGTCAGACCATTGTTCTCGAACAAACTCATAAAGTTCTTGTAATCGGAATATTTTCCGTTAAACTTGGGGAGTTTGTGCGGTTGCCCTAAAAAGGACATTTCTGGCACATTCGATTGCCTATTCTTGACCAGGAGAATCAAAAACAATAATTTAGTGGTCACTTAAATGTCTTCAAGCTCAGCTCTGTAATTGTTTTCGGAATCCAAATTATCCACATCAGACTGGAGCTTTCTAGCTTGGTCAATATAATCTTTTAATACGTCGAGTCGACATTCCAACTCGAATGGATTGAAAGAAATCATCTTTTCCAAAATGGATTGACGAATTCATCATTCATTTTCATAGTCATTTTCAATTAACTTAAGTAAATCAAATATAACCAAATCAATTTATTAGTTAAATGAAATTTCCAAAAGACAAATGATTTGCTTTGGACTAGTAATTTGAACAAAATTAACTCTCGTTGATTACACAATATTCGGATTTCCTTCGATCTTAGTCCTATTATTCGCGAATGTGTACAGAATGGTTCCACAATTAAGACAATTTATTGATAATCTACGTCCAATCACCTCACAGCCTTTGATAGATATAAAATTTATCAAGTCAAATCTTCTAATAAACAATTTGTTATTATAAAACAACAATTAAACCGCAATACGAGCACGCTGTGTTATCCAACGACAACAATCACGTATTGTTTGAAATTCGAAGGTAGTGTGAACACTCGATTGACTTTATACCGAATTGCTGTCTGAAATTTAATTTCGTAATCACCGTAAATGGTAACACTGTGAACAGCTGTGTAAGTATATATCGTAAATGGTAATGGAACGATGGAATGAAACACTGATCTCATTCAGCGAATAGACAACACAAAAAGAACGAAAAGAAAATGTAAACAAATTCGTTGAAAAAATAATGAATTCAAATATTTCCGCGAATATTTTTGTGAATCAATTTTAGCAATATAAATTATATAATTATATTATAAATTATACTATATAAATTATAATCACCGACGGAAAAAACGTTTATACA
>QOCX01000529.1:39826-78338 GCA_005959815.1 Sarcophaga bullata
AATAATTATTACTCCCAGGAATGAATAATTTATCTACGATTGTGTGTCTGCTTCCGACAACAACAAAAACTCTCGATTTGCGCACTTTAAGGGTGGTTTTAGTTTACAATTTAAAATATCCAAATAAATATAAAGAGATAAATTTAATAGATTAATTAAAGTGTAATTCAATTCTTGTGTTCGACTTGGAAAATGAATTAAGTTCTGAATAATTTTCAGAAATCTCTTAATTTGCTGTAGAAACAAAATTAAAGTAATGTAACACAAAGAATTAAATACACTTTACCTCGTAATCTGAGTTGAAGCTACTTCCCAGATTATGTTCTCGCTTGCAGAGAATGCAACGGCAACGAGTCATCAGTCCTAGTTCCTCTTAAGATATTGTGGTTGGTAGAGATGAGGTGATGATGTAATGATGTCTCAACAAATGGAAGTACTTCGTTTACAACTGGTGGATAGGAAGTGTGTTGTGTGATGTGTGATGGATAATGGATGGTGTATTGGACGATGTTTTAATCTACACTGTTTCACTTTCTTTTTTTAATGTATTTTTTTACACGTATTTTCCTTTATCTTGTTTAAGATACCTTTTGAGTTACTTTTTTATTTTCTATTCTTAATGATTTAAATCACTCACTATATTTGTTTTTGTATATTTTTTATCTATTTTTTGCTACTTTCGTTTTATTGTTAGTTTTTAGGTTTTTTTTTTCGAATCTTAAACAACTTATAAGATTTACCAACATTAAATCGTCGAAATGTGTAATCGACGATTATCGCACAATGATTCAAATGATTTTAAATAATTTATAAAATCGTTTAGGTGTACGCGCGATTTGGTCTTTTATATCCCCAATGAAAAATCACTTTTATTAGTCCCTGCTCGGGCGTCAAAATGTTAATACNTGTTAATACCTAACCTTTTTTAGGAATATGTATTTTTAAATTAATTAAATTATAATTTAACTGTTTCGACACCCGCGAAGACCAAACAAGTCCGTTCGATTCTGATACTTATAATCTGTATTGAATTCTTTTATTTCATATTACTTAATTCTAACTTATTCTATATACTTAATCCTAACTGTAATAATTATTCAGCAACTGCGTTGGTTTTATCTAATCTTGTAATTTTTCATAATTTATTGACCTTATAACTAACATTAGATTAAATTCATTCATTTGTTAATTTAAATTCATTATTTAATGTAAAATTAAATTCAAAAATTCAAAGTATAATTAAAATCATTACAAGAACATAACAGCAACATCGTTATAATAATATGATGAATAATCAACAACACAAACCTTATGAGATATACAGTTCTGAATGTTTTTTACTGCAAGTTAATATTTAATAATAATGATGATAAATAATCATATTTATATAAAGTAATTATATTAAGTAATTATATTACTCCTGTCACGTCAGCATCTTCAGAGGGAGTTTTTTCTGAAATGAAGGGCAAATAGCGAGGTGAGAGAAACAGAACGTTGCAAAATCTGATTACAAAATTAATTAATTATTTTCTTTAATTGAAATATGGAGTGTAAATATGATGGGCCACTAATTACTTAATTGGTCTTTACAACTCTTTAGTCAGGACTACGACCTAACCGTAGTCTACACGCGAGCCCGTCGTTCAAACATCCGCTCAGACATCTCTACACTAAAGAATGGTATAAAAGATTAGACCCGTATAATTCCTCAACTGCAAAGAGTGTAGTCATACGAAGACTTACGGCAAGATCTTCTTTATATGCTTTGTGTGCAATGATCTTCAGGAAACGGATAAATTAATTTTTTTGAATTCAATATAAAAAACAATGAATAAATACCGCTAAAAAACAAATAGAAAAATTTTAATTTGAATATACATATATGCTATTTAAATTTATTTATTTTTATAAATCCATTTATTTCATTTTTAATTTGAATAAAACTTGCATCACGAATAAGTTATTTATTTATTTTTTAAAGAAGTTATTTATTAATGGTAATTGAATTAAACATTTATTTAAATAAGTAAATATATAAATTTCTTTATTATAAAAGTGCAATTCTCAATACGTAGATAATAATCCTTTTCAAACAGTAAACAATTATGCTAATTCCTATTGTAAATTTGAATAAAACAGAGTATGTATACGGTATTCTCGAAATGTTTTATTTGCTTGAAAAACCTATTTTGTGTGGAATATAACCCCATTCAAATGGCCGCCATAACATATCTTTGTTGCCTTGTCCTATTATTTTCATGACTCTGGCGTATAAGTCAGGCAGAATGGCGAAGGTTATGTTTGCTTTGAAGATTGCTGTAGCTTGTATCATATTCGCAAACACTTGTGACTTAAAAAATCTCTACAAGAAAAAGTTTGTCAGGATCAAATTACAATGATACGGTAGCAAGTTCGTATCACCTCACCGTGATATAACCATGCCCTCAAATTGCTTGGGCAGAATATACAGCATGGCATGTAGTGCGAAAGTATTGAATCCAAATATCATTGATATTCAGCTCTTCCAATTTTTGCTAAAAGAAGTGGCAATTATAGACCAATAGCGCTTGCAGTTGACAGTGACGGAATGGCAAAAGGTGTTTTCAAAGAAATATGGACTGATGACGCCTCCAGCCCGTCCCGCTAAACAGTAGCTTGTTCAGGATGTATTGAACTCTTCGCACCTTCATACAAAATTTGACAAAGATTGCAGTTACCAACTTCCCACTTAAAAACACGCAATATGATTTTTATTAAGTTGTTTAAACCCATGTATGTATTCTTTTATTACAGATATGCATACCTCTCTTGGAAACATATTATTACGAAAGTGGAAACGGTGTAACATCTTAATGTTAAACAAAAGCTACAAAAACAATAAATTACTTGTTTACTTCATTAACGAATAAACAAGTAAACAATAAAACAACAACATCAATACAACGAAAAAGGGATAAACACATAAACAGCAAACAACAACAACGCTGAAGGGACAAAAGTAAACAACCTACACTAACAACAAGCAAGTAAACATGTATGAATGTAAACATGCAGAGTAAAAGTTCAGTCAGTCTTGTGTGAAGACACTGTGCGTGTGAAGAAAGCAATTGTGGTTTGAAGATCTCCGTTATAAAGATCTATAGAACAATTGTGTAATAATTGTTAGTGTTTATCGCAAAGGGCATAAACAATTCCTATGCCCTATGCCCTTCCTATTACTCTCATTCTTGGACTGGCATCCAGGTGGTTTTAGGCAGTTACGTCTTCTTCACCCTTGAGGATCTTACTTTAGCATCATCCGTCTTTTAGTACCGGTATGACCTATTGACTTTCATTTCACACGTTTTATTTATATTATGATGGGCTGGTGTTAACAAGGTTCCAGAGGTCCATATCATTCATATTAATCATGGCAGTTGTTGTTGTATATCTATTATTTTTGAATGTTGGTTCTTGGAACAAATCCGGTTTTACTTCTCTATAATCGAGTTCTCTTATCACCTTAACACTTTACAGTTTGTTTGTTTAACCTGGTGCGGCATAAGTTTTTCATTTCGTTGGTGTTAATTGCACTATTTTCCATTTAACTGAAATCAATTTATTCTCCGCCCATAAGACTAAATCTTGCGTCTCCAGTCTTCAATTATCCATTGTCCGTAATCCTTACAAAACTGTATGAATTTGCTGGATAAAGTTGACTTATATTTTATATACTAACTCCAAACTAATTTTTTCACTTCTTTTAAATGATATTGAGCGCGAAAATTTAGTTTAATTTGTAAATAAACTTCAGAATTCGGAATTAAAAAGCACTTTATATTGTAACTCAAAGGAAAATTAAAAAAAATATAATAATAATAACCGAACATAATACAATACAATAAACATAAGCGTGCTAAATCGATTTTATTGAAATTAATAAATATTGCAAGGAAAATATAAATGTTTATACGTCGCAATTTAAGTTAGAAACACATCGTGAAAATTTCATAGCGTATATCTGTTTTTTAATTTTTCTAGATATATTTCTATTATATTTTTAGCGAGTGTACATGAATTTGTAGTTTTAATAAATTGTAAAAAGAAAGTTTATTCTAAAATTGAAAATTTGGAAGTTATGGTATTTTGACAAACAAAATTACCTTAGAAACATATCCAAACAAAAGAGGACGTCCAACCGGCGTGATTGTATGGTAGTTTTCGATACATTGTGTCGCATAAAATGTCGAGAACAAGTATCGATACCCCAATGATATTGTTTTTTCGCTATCTTTTAGAAAGCGTAGCATAGAGGTCTAATACAAAATTGAAACAAATTTTTCTATCAAATATACATGAGTTATTAAAAAGCTATTTAAGTGACAGGTAATTTTTAATTACTAAAGGAAATTTTCTAAGCTCCACCATCAAATCAATGGTGGTTTATGCTGGGAGTATTTAAGGCCTGATCAATATCTGATTTTTCCCTAACTTACCAACAAATGTGTGTTAATATTTACACATCTATCGATCATACAGTTTTTTTAAGGTTCATAGGTCAACTAGCATTATTTACAACATCTAGTAATTTTGGTAAGACACAAGTGCAGAATTATAGTGAACGAGGAAAATTTTCTCATACATTATAAAGTTTACCTGACGTAGGCATTAAAATATTAAAAATGAAATCAATTGGCTATTTGGCAGAAACTCAACTCTAAGTTTGGAATACTTCATTGGGTTCTAATTTATATAAAAGATATACTCCAAACGATCACTGTTCCCCCATGATATTTCAAATAAATATGCACTACGATCTTAACGTACCGTTAGTTAATATTGACACCATTATAAATGCAGAAAAATCCAAAATAATATCCTAAGACAACAGTAATGAATGAGGTCTGCAGAGCTAGAAAATTAAGCAAATGAAAAAATTTATTTATCAAGCGCTAGTTATCTTTTCTAAATCTATGTAGTTTTAAAATTTTAGTATTAACTTTTAGTTCATTAATAAATGAAGATTCAGTAAATAGAGGATCTACTAGATTTAGGTGATGGATATTACAATGAGGATACATTTTCGATGTTTTTGGCCTAGGTTTCTTTCAATTCGCTTGTTTTAATTAAGCACCCTCTCACTTAAGTTCAAATTCAATTTAATATTCAGTTTTGCAGTTAAACAAGTTCTATTGCTTTCAGTTCTGATGCATGCTGAGATTATGGAAACTAGTCCAATTCCATTATGTGGAAATATGTACAATTTATTTTCAACATATACAATTTTTTTTCAATTAAAGAACCGGTATCATTTCTCACCTGTTACAAATTGCTATTTCTCATTTTGTTATATATATTCGATATATTTTAAATACAACCATTTAATTCGGCACACATACATATGTATCAGATTTAGAAGTATTTGTTTAGACGAATCAAATGCTTCGATACAACGATTACTATAATTAAAAATAGTATTTTATTTTGGTGTCTGTAATTTCTTCTTTATACTACAGTGTTGCCAGTGTTAGGCATCGTTTGGTTAGTACAATTTTTGCATTTGATTCTGTAAACATAAAAACATTTCCTTCTTAAAATTCATACTATTTTTAGGTCAGTCTGAGTTTGTATTAAGGTATATAAAATAACTTGCAAAAAAAAAAATTTAAGAAATCTATTTGATGCAGTCTTAGAAGTATCCTGCTACTGGTTTCATCAATACCTACTCCAGCAACGAAGGTGGCTTGCTTGGCCAAGTTTTTAATTAATGAGCTATCATCTGAATCGACATGAATTGTTTATTTTTCCATATTCACATGATCACTTTGTTATGTTTTAAAATGATTGGTAAAATTTCATAACCGACGAAGACTTTCCGACACTTAATCATTGTACCAAAATTTAAACGCTTTTGTAAAGAATTTAATTTAATTCAAGCATGGTAATATATGCCAGATTAAAATTTAAATACGTACTGAAATAATTCCCTAACTGAAGCGCTTGAGAATAGTCTTTATACATATATACCAATTAAAGCGGAGTTAAGAGCAACAAATTGTTGTTGTATTGTTTCGTGCGCGTTATAATAATGCCCAGCTTAGAAAGTCGAAATTTTTAAATATTTAAAACATGTGGAAGACGTTAGAAAACGTCAAAAGCCCTCTCCGTAGTTGCATTTCTTTTCGAAGGTATAAGATTAAAATAGGTGGTGCGTATTTTATTTATAAACAAAAATATTACCTATGAATATGAAGCTTATTGCAAATTTTGAGTATTTGTGTGAGTGATTGGGTCAAAATTTTTTTGAGTTTAGAACGTAATTTAAATTATATTCAACTTTAAAAAGATCTGAATAACCTTTATAAATGGTGTACTCAAAACTTAATGGAACTAAACTTATTAGAATGCAAACATATGCTCTTCTGAAGGGGAAACGAGATTATTTGAGATGAATTTATCAACTCTAAAAAGCTGCCGAACAAAGCTTAATGTTAAATTTCTTATGAATTTAATTAATATATAAGTACCATCTGATTTTTGTTGAATTTCACTTTGAAAAATCATGCCATGGGTTCTTATAAACATTAGCTCGCATTTAAAAACTTGTCTATTTACTTAGAAGTACAAGTCTGCGTCACTAAATGATCCTTATCTGGCGTTGGTATAATGTTATAAAGAAATGTTTTTTGTGTGGGAGTATCTTACCTAAAACCAGTAATAAGAATGAAGTCTTGCAACAGGGATGGTTATTCAAATACAATTGATTATGGCCATATTGTTCAAGCTGCATCTGTGTAGTATATTAGTTGTCTTTTATTTATTCTGTTTTGTCAAATCACCATGAATAGACATGGACCTTAGACAACGACATATGTTTTCTGAATGGAATCTGGAGCAGTTGGACCCATTCTTTATCGAAAAATTATCTTCAGGGGTGAGGTTAATTTCTGGATTGATAAATACGTAAACAAATAAAATTGCCGAATATGATACAATATTAGTTCGCATGAGGTCTAAGAGGGTTCAATACATCCCAAAAAAGGTTTTTTCCATCATTTTTAGGTGGCTGGCGGCAAAATCGTTGAAAACCATGTTAGTAAAGCCATCACTGTAAACGGCGAGCACTATTGGTTGGCTTTGTTGGCGTACACAAACGACATGTGGTATCAAAAAGACGGTGCCCCACACATCTCATGCCATTAGATATTCTACACAAACGATTGGATTTGCCCCGTAAGATTTTTTTGTGGTATATTAAGTCGGTGGTGTATACGATTAAATTACAAAAAAGAGCGGTCCTCTAAGCCCGGACTCAAAAAATTCAAATGGTCTCCACCCAGAGAAGTTGTGGCGAACATTGGAAAGATGTTATAGAACTGATAAAAAAATTTAAACCTCACAGACATTTTCACTGCTTCGCGAGGAAAATCTAGAACTCTTTTATTGGTTATCAATGTCTCGAAACTTAAATCTTTATATAAGGATAATTCTTCCCATACTACATAAGCTTTCATTTTCCGTATAACTTAACTTTCCGTATAACTTATTGAGGTTGTAAGAGTTGTAGGCTATTCTAGTCGATTTGGAAGACGTTAGGTCTATTCCTTTAGCTTTTTTAATTATAGTGGCATGTATAACCGCTTGTTTCATTATCGAGGAAATAAATTTTGTTGAATCGAATTTGTTTTTAAGCTTTTATTTCATATTGAGTAGAAAAGAATGGCTTATTATCGTTACATACAATTATATTTTCTGAGCACGTTTAGTATTTTTTTGTCGAGTAAACAGGGAGCCAGAGATACATGCATGTTTTAAATGTATAAAGGCCATTATTACAGTTTATCGTTAAAGTTGGGTTTAGTAAAAGGTAACTTTTGAAGTCTCCGTAGTTTAGTAGGTAGTGTGTTGGCTTATTAGATGTAAGGCCGCAGTTCAAAATAAAAAAAATTATTTCTTGGGTGACTTCCTCTCACGAGATTTCTAGGAAAAACTCTGAGGGCAAATAAAATCGCCGTGAAAAGTTTCTCAAAAAAATCTGTCGTTCGGAGTCGACTTTAAACTGTAGGTCCCGCCACTCATGTATAAAATTAACACACACAACATAAGTGGTGTGAGAAGCTAGGTCATAATCCTGACTGAAGGGTTGTAATGACCAATTATGCATGTTATGTATTTTGTTTATATTTAAGTTACCATATTGAAAATATTGAAAAATTGAATCTTGGAAGTTCTGACATAAACTTAACTTTAAAAGTTACAGGTGTGATGATCTTCCCTTTAGCTTAACGCTCACTTCTATCTTATTGTCCATTTATCATAATGAAAAACAAATTATCTACGCGTTAAAATCCTACCTTTAATTAAAGGCAAGTTGTAATAATGGCCCTAAATGTAATTAAGTATACAAATTCAAACTAATTTTATAAATTCTGTACCGATCTTTAGTTGAAATTATAGACTAATAATTTAGTCATCGGTTAATATTTCGGAGCTGACAGTATAGAAGGGCAATGAATGGAAGAAATAAACAGTTATGCTGAAATTCTTCACAGTGAATACTTATACTCTAGAGATAATACTCACACAGATTATATTTTATCGAAGCTGATGAGCGATGACATGATCTATCTCGGAAACTTTTTGACGTAAATAATATATCCGTTTATTATTAAATACATTTGATAGTGTATAAGTTTCCAAAATTGACATCAATTAGGTTAAAGATTGTATTCGAAATGCATATTTTACGGTTTTTTGAAGTATCGTCTGCATTAGCACATGCTATTTTACAATACATTTGTAAAATTGTTAACCGATTGTATGAGAGTTTCAATGGTTTTTCAAATTAGCAGTTCTATTAAACTTCAAAAAATTAGCATGCTTTAGTTTGAATAGTATTGATTTTGATAAAGTATTTGTAATGCACATCCGAATTGTCAAAAAAAGTTTATAATTTTTTGATCATTTGTTTATAGTATCTTAAACCTAGTTTTTAACTCAAAATAAATTTTCGAAACTTAACTGTATAAACAATTATTTACTCTAAGTCACAATCAGAAATAAATTGCGTTCTATTTTTCAGTTTTTGTTTATATATTTTCCGTGGCAATAAAGACATGAAAATGTGGCAAAAGAAATTGGCGAGAATCATAACTAGGTATGATTAAAATGATAGTTTTTTACTTAATCTACAACAGTAAATAAAACCAGGTGCATAGAAGTTGATGTGGTAATCGGATGTGATGCTAATTCACCCAATAACATATAGTGCAACATTGTCTTCAAAGAAGGAGTGTGTAGGTTTTTAATTTTATTTGTACTACTGAGATTAGGGTGTGTAACGTACCCTGACGACTTTTAATAGGGGTTAATATTGAGACCGGTTTACATATCCCAACAGTGGTTACTTCCTTAATTTAATTTGGAAGTCTGCATAATGCAAGACATTAATACCCCGTTTTTGATTACTACCACAGTTACTGCATTTATTTAAAGGCATTTATTTTAGGTTTATCGCATTTGTTGGTTCCGGTGGCGTTGACCTCGCAGGAAAACTTATAATATTGTTACGTTTTTATCTTTATAAAAACGTTTTAAATATAAGCTCTTATATTGCAAATAAAATAAAAATAAGTTTGTGTTTAATTTTATTATTTGTTAATTTATTGTTCGCACAGTTCTATGTGCCACTGTTCACAACTTGATCTAACAAGAACAATTGCTTTGTTTGTTATTCCTCTGTCTAAATCCTTTGCATAAATAATGACAATTACTAGACAATTGTTCTACAGAATATTGTAACGGAGATTTCAAACCAAAATTACTTTCTTCAAACGCACCTCGTCTTCACACAAGACTAACTGAACCTTTTATGACTCGTTGTCTGCCTTGCTTTGCCTTTTATATGGCAACATAAACAGTCTGATGAATGTTCTTCAGAATGTGTGTGGCTTCACCTTCTCGATATCTCCATGGATGTGAACATCTTTGTTTCATTATTATTGTACGTGTTTTGTTCACATTCTGTATTTTTGTTTACTTGTTTACCATGTTTTTTATGCTGGTGATTTTTTATTATATTTTTAATGTTAAGCGATGTAAGTAACACCAGTATCTAGTTTTTTTTCCATTTCGTAACACTGCCGTCCACTAAAGCCTGTTCGTTCCGAATAGACTCATTACCTCTTCTCTGATATTTCGCCAGTCACTCTATGTGTACGACTTTCATTTTTGCTCGGAGGCTGTTAGCTTTCTGTATCCTGTACATGACATCGTAAAGTCTTTTAATTATCTTATAAGGTCCATCCCAGCTGGTTTGTAGCTTGGGAGATAATCCCTTGTAGAGTAGAACCAGTTGGAAAATGAACCGCAGATCGGTACGCCAGTAGAAACATCGGAATCTGTTCACCCCAATCCTTCTGTTGCTCTCTCACTACCACCGTCCACTTGGGAAAGTACGCCATAAATACAATATCCGCTAGCATCGCTGTCTAAAATAAATTTTTCCCCTGGGACTGGATTCGTTAAAACTGGTGCAGTACACAATAGGTTTCTTGATGAGCTCAAGCAACTTGTCGCCACGCTAGCAATGCGTCTTTAATATATGCATAGTCCCAAAAAAATTACGTAATTCATGAAGATTCTGGGGAGGAGGCCAATCCCTGACTGTTTGTATTTTATCTTCATCCGTGGATATGCCATACGCTGTAACAATTACGCTTAATTTTAGTCCAGCCATTGACATTCGTTACAGAACTACTGTCAGGTTCTTGATGTGTTCGGTTCACCACGCAAATCTTCTAATGTTGTCGCTTTAGTACACGTTCCATAAGCCGGTCGAATGTGTCCTCATTACGCTTTGCCAGCGGTATGGGTGCCTGTTTTATAGATCTTTGCGTCAGTATCAATTTCATGTTTGACCATGGCCGTTCTGCCTTGACTTTTATTATCTCTCAACTCCCATTGCAATGGCTTGAAGCGATTCATTAGCCTTTTGCGCTTGGCACCTTAACTCCATGCGGTACAGTTCTCGTTTAAGTTTGTCGCCGAATTTACGCTGTAACGCCACCATTAAGTCGTTGTAGTTGTTTCTGCAGCTGCCTTGCATGGTTTCTAAAATCTCGGCTGCGACACTTTTTAACGCCAAAATTAGTTCCAAAGTTTTCTCTTCATCGTCCCATCCGTTTCTGTCGGCTACTGCCTCGAATTGGAATTTAAATACGGATAGGGTTGAGCTACTATCAAAGAACGGTGGTTTTATCGTGTCTGCACATTCTGGTACGATTCGCTCTGGCTCTGGGGGTTGTTGATCTCTTTCTCCATTATGACGAGTTTTCCTTCAACGATCTTTTGCAAATCCAATCCAATCACTTTCATGTCAACGGTCTTTTCTATATTTTAACACCTTTCCCTCAACACTAGTAATTCTTTTGCTGACCGACTCCTGAAGTCTGTTTTCAACTTTTGAAAAAAATTTTTGGTTTGCTATTTGTATTTTTTGATTTTCGGCTTTAGAAGTTTCTTGTGCGCTAGCAAATAACTTTTGGTTTGCTATTTGTGTATCAACTAGTAGCTTTTGGTTTGCTACTTGCATTATATCAATAATAGCGGCTAGCAACGAATCTATGCCAATACCACTGAGGGTTTCACGAGCCTGTAACTATTGTTCCTCGTCGTCTTCGAACTCGTTAGTATCGATATCAATGCCACGATGCTGAAGTTCTTCCCTTAACAGCCTTTGGAGTTCATTCCTCGTGCCCGTTGTTAGTAGCTCTAATTTACCCAACTCTCGTTTGAGCCGTTCTACTCTTAGTTCGGAGAATTTCATTTTTAATTTTTATTTTTTGCAATCCCACTTTTGACACTTTTGACACCAACCGTTACGTTTTTAGCTTTTTAAAAATAAAAATAAATTTGTGTTTAACTTTAATTAAAATTCTTTATTGTTCACACAATGACCACTGTTCATAAGACCACAATGACCACTGTTCACACAGACCACTGTTCATAACATGATCCAACAACAACAATGGCTTTGCTTATTATATCTCTGTTTCACCCTTTGTATTAACAATAACAATTACTAGGCAATTGTTCTACAGATTTTTGTAACGGAGATCTTCAAATTGCGATTACTTTCTTCAACCGCACGGCGTCTTTACAAAACACTGACTGAACTTTTCCTGACTCGCTGTCTGCCTTGCCTTTTATATGGCAACGTAAACATTCTGATGAATGTTCTTGAAGCCAAATGTTTGTGGCTTCGCTTTCTCGATATCTGCATGAATGTAAATATCGATGTTTCATGATTATTGTCTGTGTTTTTTGTTTATTCTTGTAGTTGTATTTTTGTTTACTTGTTTACAATGTTTTCTTATGCAGAATCTCGATTTTTTCCATTCCGTAACAATACGTCAAGGTATTGAACAAATCTTATGTGGAGTTCTTCAACTGAGATATGTGTTTTACATTGTATATGGAGAGTGTTTCATCCTTTTTTATCTTGAAGTCAACTGACTCAATATCTAAAAAATTATGTGTTGAGGTATACTTTATAACAACAACTTTTAGCTTTAGAGCCCAAGTTAATGAGACCATCTTTCAGTTCCTTTGAATCTACTTTTGGTAGGTTCGTCTATATTCTCGCGCTATTGAGGTGACAAAAAAGGTATTTCTTCTATGGCTATAATTTTTTATTTATTAAGGTATTCGAGTTACTTTGTTTAACATAAATTGATGTTAATTGGTTTGGTTTTGCATGACTTTGGATTTCGTCAACTTTTCAGCAGTATATATTTAACAGTGAAATTATTTAACAATACTTTATTGCCCTTAGGGTTTTTATCATTTTTTTGTTAAAAATGCAGGAATTGATAATGAAGAAAAAGGTCCTCGAATATTTGCACCCACAGAATATTGTTAGAGCACTCGAAGTAGCAAGAATATTGTATGCATCAATAATCAAATTCAAATCTGCAAAAATGTATAGGCCGCTTCTAATAAGGGTGAGAAATTTTTTAACATAATTATATATTGGTTTTTCAATAATTAATCACACAATAAATATATAAAACAAAACTCTAAAATAAAAATAATATATTCAAGGTCAACCTCAGGAACAAATTCAGCTTCCGTAGTTATTTATGCATCTTGTGTGGAGATGTTGTGTACGTTTGAGTTTTTAAAGTACCGCGTTCGTCGGCGCAGACTTTTAGTTAGGATTACGACCTAGCTTCTCACACAAATCACGTTGTGTGTGTTATATTTATCCAAAAATGGAGAAAACTACAGTTTAACTTCAACTCTAAACGACACACTTCTGAGCAGCATTTCATGTTAATTTTATTTACTCTCAGAGTATTCCTCAGAAATATATTATATTTTGTTCATAACTCTTTGTTCTTTTTAACACATTTAACACGATTTGACGTAATTTGTTAGAAGTTGTGAATAATTTCATTTGCGATGTAACCAAAGTTCTCCAGTAACAGAGCTCACAAATTTTCTCTTTGTCTATCAATTTATTTGACAACACCAGTTTTTTATGCCCCATGCAAGATGATATGCGTTAGTATCGCATACCATTATTACTTCCTTAGCTATTTATTTGGCTTCTTTGTTGTAGCTACTGCGGTGGTGATAGGCTGACACAAGGTATATTTTACAATATTATATATTATATATTATATATTATATATTATAATATATATTATATATTATATATTATATATTATTATTATATATATATATATTATATATTATATATTATATATTATATATTATATATTATAATATATATATATATTATATATTATATATTATAATTATATATTATATATTATATATTATATATTATATATTATATATTATATATTATATATTATATTTTATATATTATATATTATATATTGTGTTGGAATTAGGAAAATAGGTTATGGGAAAGGGAGAAAAGAGTTGGTGATTGTGGACATTAGTTTCGAATCTTTTTATATGATAGGTGGCAGGAAAGACTTCTGCAGGGAGGGAATGTACATACATGAAGTTGTATTCAACTCTCGGTAGGATATAAGCGGTGTTAATAGTAAGGACACCAGATGAGGTGATCAAATGCTATTGTATTAGAATATTTAAGTATTGCTTCGGGTTATTAGACGTAAGGCCACGGTTCAAACCCCAGGTCAGACATCAAAACGAAATATGAGGAAAACTCTCAAAATTGCCATGAAAAGTTTCTCAAAAATCTGCGTGCGGCAACGACTTTAAACTGTAGTTTTGTATAAAAATCAACGCACGCAACATAAGGGGTGTGAGAAGCTAGGTCGTAATACTGACGAGTTGTAATGAGCAGTTATTTATATATATTGTACAAATGAAATGTAAATATTGTGTATATTTACACAAAGGAAATGTTTTAGTTTTAATCTCCTAGTGTCCAATTCTTTTTTTTTTCAAAATAATTATTTATTCCGCATTTTACAATTGTTCAACTTTAAATGACGGTGATAGCTACTCAAAGCATAAGCATATGTTGCAAATATAAGAAAAATAATTTTTGGGCTTCCCTTAATTAAACAAAATACAAAAGGAAAGCAAAACAGAATTTGTAAAGCTAATAAATGAGCGTTGAATTTAACCCGTCTACAGGCTGTCTTGGGCACTAGAAGTGCTTTTGGAACTGAATCTATTTTAGCAGAATCATAAAATTAACAGATTAATTTATTCATTTTTACACTAGCAATATTTTACACTTAATTTATTATATACTGGTTAAATATTGATAAAGTTTTTACCCGTAAGTGTATAAGGTTTTGGAGGAACTTTAGAGAAAAGTTTTTTGTAACTACTTTTTTAATACCTTCAAGATTTTTTATGATTTATCTTTAAAAAATGTATAGTGTGTAATTTAAAAATCACCTCTGCTATTTGTTCAGTTCTGTCTCTCGCTGTGTAAACATTTTTTAAATATTTTTTGGATGTAGAACTTTTTTACATTTAATACATTTAAAATTATATAAATTTAAGTTTATATAATTGCAAATTATTTATTATTTAAATTTTTTTCCACATATCTGTCTCTAATCTACCTCTGATGCACCCAAACCCCATATATAGTTCACGTAATTTCTATGTTTCAGAAATTAATAAGCGTCGTGTGTGACTTTTCCACCAAAACCTATGGTCTAATAAACAATAAAATAAAGAAATAATAACATCTTCAAGTGTGTAGAAATTGTGTTTTTCAACTAAATGACATCCTTTATCAACAGATAAAAGGTGTTTATTAAGTCTACATACATTTTAATTTTTTATCTAACACTTTACTTACTTTAAAAATTTTAAAAAATATCACACAATTATTTTTCAAATTAAAAATTCTTGTTTTTTCATTTGATGATTTTTAATTTGATCTTCCTCAGTTGTGATTGACAAGCATTATCTTAGTCGCTTCGATATAGTGTCAATTAATACATACGAGGATAAAAAATAATAACTTTGTTGCCGTCATGAAAAAGTGCAGATAAAAATAAATTATTTTAGAATTTATTAAGAAAATTTACACCTGTATTTTCTTTCACTGTCATTACATATTTAGTTTACACAGCATCCAGCATTATGAATACAACATATTCTTTGATTGTTCGGATCGTATGTTTTACGTAATTTTTCAAATTAATTTTAAATTATATTTCTTCTTAAATTCAGAAGACAATAAACTGCAAATGTTACATATCCAGCTTTCATTCTGATTCTGACATTACAAGCCAACAGGCTTACTTATAAAAAAGACTTATTTTAAGTTTATTATGTACAATATTTAATACTTTTTGATTTATAAATCACTCATATGAATTTGTATGCATAAACTCACAATAACAGTTCAAGAGATATTGGACGTTTTTAGTGATTTAAAATTTAGGAATAACAAGCTTTTTTTTTAAAAATCGTTGTCATTTTTTTAATAACTAATTTATAAGCCGAGTAATCAAATATAAAATTTATTTTAAAATATTTTTAAATAAAAACTATTATCGAATATTTGAATTTATATAGTTTTTGTAAATATATCATATAAGGTAACCGAATAATGCTTTTGTTTACAACTGATGTTTTTTATTTTACTCGTGTGTTTTGTTTAGTGTGAGTTACAAAATATTATAAGGAAGAAATTTGAAAAAATTAAAAATTCGACCAATGCTGTGTACAAAAAAAAAAATTATTGTGTATGATTATATATGTATGATTCTAGATATTTTTTTCTTACAGATACATACATACATACATAATTGGCCATTACAACCCTTCAGTCAGGATTACGGCCTAGCTTCTCACACCACTTATGTTGTGTGTGCTACAGATAATGCAGATATTTTAACATAAAGAAAATAGCGAATTAGAAATGAGAATTTTTGTGCTATGTTTTATCATTTTAACTGTTTAAGTCAAATTTTTGAAATGTATACGTAAAATACTTTCAATTTTCTTTGTTTCTGCATTTTATGATTGCCATATTATATATATATATATATAATATATATACATATTACTTTCATAAATATATTATTATTAATAAATTATTGATTTTTTTATTAATTGTAAGAAATTACTAGAACTTAAAAATAAATTACAGCAATTAATTAATGGAACTTTAGTTTAGAAGGCTTATAAGCAAAAGTTGCTATTATTGTATTTATAAGCGTAAAATAGTCTATTTGACCTATAATAAATCAAAAATAAATCAACAAAAATTTATTATAGCATTTACCCCACTATGAACCCATTATAAACTGACGTTCTGCATTTCGACATTTCGCTTTCTGCAAAACATTGAAAAAAGTTTTTTATTAATATGCAATCGATAAACGTAATTCGACTAATAGGTAAGTACAATTTATGTAAAACATGAAAATTTAAATTTTCAGAGACTTTAACTCAGATGTCAAATTGTCGACAAATAAAGGTATACATGTAAAGAGTAAATCCATTATCCATACCTGACAAACAATTTAAAGTTAAATATCGTTTTAAGAAGAACACTGTCCACATAATTGTTGATTTATAACAAGAGCGCATCACAATGAATAGTAGAGGGTGTGGAACGACAGTCGAATTGCAAGTAATGGTTGCCTTACGTTGTCGTGGAGAGGTAAGATGAGACACTATATTATATTTCAAGTATTTGATACATTCACATATGTACATAAAATTTCTTAGAACCAAGACGATGCCGCTGATCTTCATGGTCAGACACAAGCAAGGATTTTTGAAGGAGTTCCTCGCGCTTTGACTGTTTGCATTCGAAACAAAATTAAAATGTCAACGTCCTGGGAGGAACAGATGTTAGTAATTAGGCACCCACATAAAAATAAAAATACAGGGGGCGATCTTGCCCAATATAACATTAATACATTAAGCAAGATTTTCTGAATATGAAAATTTAATTTTATTAGCATTACTTTTGCACAGCTAATATGTGATGAACTTAAGAATTCATGACATTGTAACACGATGGAGGGGTTGTACTCATGCTTATTACGAATGGAAAGTTTGTAATTATTGCTCTTACCGTGCTCCACAACATTTCCATTGATGAAAATGATCAGTTCCTGATAAGAAGCTATTTTAGTTAAAATTAAAAAATTTAATACGTTGTCCTGAACTGTTCAAAAAATATTCCAAGTTTTAAACCAATTTAATTAATTATTTTTCACCTTTTATGATTTACAAAAATGTTTGCAACTTAAACAAAGACACATGGCTTACTTTGGAAGATATTAAAAATACAACTTACCCCACAATGTCAGAATAGGGAACAAAGACTATTTTGAAAACATTCATCCAAAATAATTTTGAACATATCTTGTTCTTTGAAATAAATAAACAAGTTAAAATTAGTTTCCAAAATATCTCTACAGTTGCATTTTTTATATATTTATGCATTTACTTACAAGTCCATATATTATATAAATAATAATAAAGTACATAAACATAAAAACAACAATTCAAATTCAATTTTATTCATATTTTTATTACAATATACACAAACCTAATAGCATAATTCGAGTTAATATCTCATATTACATTAAGTAATGCTTAAACATAAAAAGAGATATTAATAAAAAAAAAATATAATAAAAATAATGTAAAATTTATTAAAACATAAAACTTTAGCAAATACAATAAAAAAAAAACTGCAAAAAGCAGTGGTTATATACATCAGATGTAAACGAACTCATTATTTGGTAACCCTATATTTATATATTACAAAAACTATATAAATGGAAATAGTCTGTATTGGTTTTTATTTAAAAATATTTGAAAATTGAATATTTTAAAATTGATTTTATATATTTCTTATTTATTAAATATTTATTATTTGTTGAATATTTAGAAATAAAACTTATAAAAATAGAAACCTTATTACTTGCCTCATAAATAAGGGGTTTATAACATCATTATCAACAAAATGACAATGGAATTAAAAAACTGTTGCCATATCTAATCACTAAAAACTAGTAAACTGTGAGTTTCTATATACCAATTTTTATTTATGATTTATAAGTGAAAAAGTGTTAAATAGCTATTGTATATAAAAAAACTCAAATAAGTCTTTTTATGCATATGGCTGTAAGCCTTTAGGCGTTGTGCTTCTATGTTGAACTTTTGTTTTATTTTTTTGCAAAAAGTTATATGTTTGTTTAGTACATACTTATGTATGTGCTCCTCTGTTTAATATCTGCAAAAATATAAATATCCAGAACCGTGAACACTCCAGACTATTCGAAGATGTGAACAAAAGTTGAAAACTCCAAAACGTGAATTTAAATTTTTTTTTATTTACAATTGCTCCTATTATATCATTTATGACATGGATGATTAAGCATAGAAATTTTGGTAATATCTAAAGAAAACTCATCATGCCTTTGTTTTGCCTACGAACCAATCGGAAACGTGACAAAATCGAAAATATGAACACTCTTTGCAAAAGTTAGTTCACATTTCTACGAATTCACTGTCATATAATACAATATGCCAATTGGCTTCAAATAAGCCTTATCGATGTAACATTCCTAAGAAGCTACGGCATGATAATGTAGAAGCGCGGGAATCTTTTGTCTGTTACGAAAAAGAAGAAAGGCGTTTGCACTATACCCCAGATGAGTCAGCTTTTAACAGTAAGTGAGAAATAAATGATTATTACAGTAACACAAAAAAAAAGCAGAATAGATGTTAGGGACCAATTGGTGTCGAAATGTAGTACTAAATGTAAAACAAACAGATTACCTTTGCCCTTTTATAACATGATTGACGTGATTATTTTGGATGCATTTTGAATATTCTCTAGCCTCAATCTAAGTTGACCATTTTGCCATTACTTGGAGTCGAATTGGAAGCTAAAAGTATAAGACCATTATATAATAGGATATACAAGCACCCGAGTGTAAGGATTAAACACATTAAATAAACACAATTTTTCCACAATTTTTACACCATGTAAAAAGCGTATTTTGTAATTCATATAACAAAAGTCATGGCAAAATCGATTAATTTCATTTATTGCGGCAACTATAAATAAGCCTTTAATAGTGTGTAGAACACTTTGAATGTAAATTTAATTGTACTTAGCGACTTATGGAATTTTATTTTATGGAATATACTTGCAATATGCACAATTTTATTGCGTTGTTAATGCTAATACACAAGAAATATAAAAGAAATTTATCTATCTTATTTTCAGAGTCTCAATTCATTAATAAATCGAACGAATGCAAACGTCAATGGCGGTAACGGATACAATATCTTACTGAGGGCTATTGTCAACTAAATGATGTATTCTATTTTACAACAATTACGAATACTTCGTGGACTATTGCTTATCATTCCTTTTGTGTGTATTGGTGCATATTCTGGTAAGTTTTTATAAGAAAAAATATTTATTTTATTATTAATATTCGAAAAATTTTATTCTATATATAGTGCTTCCCACATTTATAAGATCACTTCTATTTTCCAAATATGTATCTTTTAAAATATAACTAATTGATTACGTTATTTTTTAAGGGTTTATTTATTTTTTCGTGTACTTTTAGAAAATAATATATTTATATAATTTACTATTGTTCAATTTCAATTTCAGCTATTGAAGTGTGCGGATGTTTTAACATAGTTGTGCGGATGCGAAATGAATTTAATACGTTAAAACATCAATAATAAATTCCATTGGTGACAAAAACAGGGGTTTTTCTTTAAAAACATTACATCAGTATTGAAAACTTCAGTACTTAGTACTCTTTTCTTTTTTTATTATTATATATTTTATGTCTTTTGCTGTATAACTATTAACCCTTAACCTTTCGATTTGAGCATACCATCTAATCGTTTTAATTTGTTTCGTTTAATTTGTTCAGTACTAGCGCGTTCTCGAGGTTTTTCCAACATACGAAAGTCATCTACTAACTGATCAATCAATTCTTTTATAAATACGTAATGTGAAAGCGTTTTTTCATTCTTTTCTTTTTTAACGGAACTAGTAGACATGCTTCAAGGCCTCAGGAGAAGAGTTTTCCCCACCATTTAAGGGATTTCCTTAAGAAACAGTAGTTTGCTAAATAGTCATCTCCCCGATCAACACCACCCATATTTTTGGTATAGTTCAACACTACTTCAAGCTAATGGATTGTAATCGGTTACGGGGAAGGTTTTCTTTCATCCAAAATATTTGCAAAAATCTATTTCTCGAAAATGTATTTGGATAGAATGGTATCATACTATTCTTGCTGGTTGACCATTTTCTTTCGTTGGCTAAAGGCATTGTTCCCATATTGAAAATTACTCCAAGGAAGGCGAAAAATATGGCATATAGCAACATACATACATGAAAAGTTATTTTTTCGGCAAAACCTCTTCTGGCAAAAACTCTGAAAGTAAATATAATTGCCATGAAAAAGTTTCTCAAAAATCTGTCGTTCGGAGTTGACTTTAAACTGTAGGTCCCGCCACTCATGTATAAAATTAACACACGCAACATAAGTGCTGTAAGAAGCTAGGCCGTAATCCTGACTGAAGGGTTGTAATGGCCAATTATGTATAAATTTTTTGTTTTTACAAAAGCACTATTTGATCGAAAAAAGTACTATTTAACACTACATTGCAGCTACGCGAGTGCAACAAATAAATACAATAAAAAACAATAAATATATATATACATACATATAAATAAGAAGTCTTTTTTAAATGTTATTGTGGTAAACCGCCCATTACTTTGGATACAACTAAATCCATGACAATTTTATCCATTGGTCCAAAATATTTTATTATGAATGCTAGTAATTAATGTAAGTTCCGAACCTTCTGAAGAATCAATAAATACTCTTTCAAATGTATTTATTTTACTTTATTCGTTATTTAATAAGTAATTGATTGTGGTGAATAGATAGAATCATATAAAAAATTACTTAATGGATCAATACTAATAAAAACAAAAAATTTCACTTAGGACAAGAATCTTATCCAATTACCAGACAATAAATTATATCTAAATGAACACAAGACAATTATACAAAAATTAGTTATTTATTCTAATAATATATCAGAAGAGAAAATCCTTAGTGATCTGAAATCACAAAATGTTTGTAAAATTGACAAAATATTGAAAAAATCCACAAAAATTTAAAAGTAACTTTCGTAACGTAATGTAAATTCTCTTAAGCGTCATTTACTCTACGAACGGAATGTAACCGCAACAGTAAAAAAACAGCTGATCGTTTTCTTTTTATGTATAAAGCAATACGAATGGTTATAGAAATGCAATGTAACGTAATCTGAACATTTTAACGAGACATTTTTTGACCAGTGTTAACAATATGTCAATATTAACAGAACATTTAAATTATAAGCAGAAACTTATTTTATGTTTATCTGTATGTGGAATTCTCTTTAAATAAAACTTCGCATTTCATAATTAACTTTTAAAAATTAAAATAAAAATAAACGCTATATTACTATTACATTATGTAGGAATTGCTTATATTTATTTTAAATTACAAAAGTATAGTTTTCCCTGTTTAATAATTAAATATCCACAAGCGTTCGAAATGTGTTTCCGTTTCCATTTAAATATTCGTATAAATTCGATTTCCGAAATACTGACTTGTATAAGTTAACGCAATTTCCATTTCCGATTTCCAATTTCCATTTCTAATTTCCATTTTCCGATCTTTAATACATTTATTAAAATCTTTAATCATTTATTACAAATCGAAGAAGAACGCTAAAGGAATAAATGTAATTTTGTCATAATGATAATCTCTTAAGTTTGAATGATAATTTCTCTAGTTCGAATGAAAATCTCAAAATATCGAATAGGTATTCTCTTGAATTGTAATAATGTGAATCATTAGAATATTCTACATCCTGAGCAGATTTCTTCTTTTTTTTAGTAATTATTATATGTAAGTTAAGTAAATTTAGTCAGTGTTATGACTTACTTGAAGCTATCCTCAACGTAAGGTAAGGAGTGCGAAATTAAATGAAGTAAATTAATTAGAACTAAATGTATGTTTTTCAATAACAATTTAAAGAAATTGTGTTTAAATTATATTAACTAAAAAGTGAAATTAACTTATATAAAACACAAAGAAATTCACAACAAACAAAGCTGAGTGTTTTTATTTCTGTGAATGAGATATTGTGTGTCTTACAAAAACAGTACATAAAACTTCTAATAAATACCTTTAAATAAACATAAAATCGTTGAAATGAATATAAAATCGCTGTAATGATAACAATGAATTAACAGCTGACAACAGTTGAATTAAAGAAATGAAAAGGTGCTATATTAAATACAATAAATGTTTTGAAAACGAAGTTTTTAAAATTAAAATAAAACCAGTTTAAAAAAATAAAAAAAGGCTTTAAAAATTTAAGAAATTCAAACCCATAAACATCTTCTAAAGCCTTATCTTTATTATTAATTTTTAGTTTTTACAATTTTTATGACATTCAATATTAGTTTTTTGGTTTATTTACTGGAAAACATATGATACTTTTTTACGTTGTATAAGTGCTCCTACATTTTTACGTTAAGTAGAAGTTACATTACATTTGTCTGTCTGCGCTTCTGCAAAATTCTGCAATAATAAAAGAACTTGTTTTAATTGTTCAAAAGAATAGCATGCAAATGATGAAATCAAGGAAATGTGCTCTAGTTGTAGGTCTTGTATAAACTGTGAAGAGAACAACAAAATGAACAATGACCATTCTACAAATGATACATCGATTCCATATTTCTTAAAAGAGGAAGATATTCAAGCTATAATTATCTTAGAAAACACCAACAATAAAACAGCAACTGCGAAATATAATGAACGACACTCAACAAGATCAAACACTTATGCATCTACTGTTAAATCAGCTCAGACATCTTTCAGTTTAGCACCAACACATATATACATACATATGTAATTGGTCAACGCAATCAATCCGTCAGGATTACGAACTAGCTTCTCACACCAGTTATGTTGTGTGTGTTAATTTTATATACGAGTGGCGCGACCTAGAGTTTAAAGTGGACTCCGAACTACAGATTTTTGAGAAATTTTTCATGGCAATTTTATTTACTCTCAGTATTTTTGCCAGAAATCTGCTGAGAGGAATTCGCGAAGAAATATTTTTTCATATTTTCGTTTTGATGTATGACCTGGGGCTTGAACCATGGTCTTACTTCTAATAAGCCAACGCATTACCTACTATACTACGGAGACTTCGAATTGATCATACGAAAGCGAAGTCAATCGTTCTTATAAGTTGACAGCAGACAATGTTAAATTTATTTATCTAAAGGCGAATAGATGTACACCGGAGCATCAGTTCACCACCATCACCTCCGACAAAAACAATAAAATAAAAAAGCCAACAACAATATTAAATCTCAGACAATGTCATCGCCTACTAAAACAAAAGCTCGAGAATTAAATGATTACTCTGAACATTGAACATTCTTTAATGGAACATAAATGATTTTACTAATAATTATAATTACCCACAATAACTTATCAAACTTTTTTTTTATCAAAAATTTTTATTTCACTACAAGGAACACAACATATTCATAACCTTTTAAAATAACCTATACTCACGCAACACATCTACTATCCAATATGGAGGAGTAGCTCTACTTATCCATAAATCTTTAAAAAACACGGCAGTAAGTCTGAAAAATGATTTCGATGCTTAAATTTCGATTAAACTAAAATTAAAATTTAAATTTTTAGCTTATTTACCTCCACATATAAAGTTCCCTTTTAATGTAAACTCGTCACTTTTAATCACTGGCGACTTTAACATTTTTGGCTGAATAACAAGTAACAGAAAAGGTACAACATTAGTAAATTATGTAAATAAAAAAGACCTAGTGCTACTAAATGATTTGTGACCAACAAATTTTAACACTTAAAATACCTCTTCACTTTTTGATTTATCATTCTGCTCTACAGGCTGATTGGAAAACAGAAAAACATTATACGGTATTGACTACTATGCACTCACTAATTCGGAAAAGTTCGCAAAACTTTATATCATTTAGGCCAATTTTTTAAAAACGGAAAAAAAATTGGATCGCATTCAGCAGTCAATGTCTTTTATTTGAATCCAAACGGTTTATAAATAACAATTTAAACACAGAAACCGCCAACATATACAAAATCATCCATCAATCCGCTAATATCTGCATTTCTCAAAGTCGATCAGGCATACAACGATTAGTGCCATTGTGGAACTCAGATCTTAATCGTCTAAAAAAGAAAATAATCAATCCTGGACACTATATAAACAAAATGACAATATCTAACCCTATCAACTACAAAAAATCCAATGTTTTGCTAAAACGGAAAGTTAGAATAGCAAAACATATTTCCACCTCACCATAGACCCCTCTTCTAAAGCAGGAAAGATCTGGAAAAATACCAGGTTACAAATCAACTTTTAATATATATGCGGATGAAAAAAAATATCTAGGTGCTAAGTGCCAAAATATTCTGCAGAATTTCGTACTGGAAAGTCCAACACAACGCCATACACACAAATCACAGCATTAAGCCCAAGAGCCTCTAAAATAGAAGCGAGCATTAACATATTAGAATTAAATTCAGTTCTAAACAGATTATTCGGTAAAACTTTTGGATTAGATAGAATTTCTCATTCTATTATCAAGAATTTTCATAAAACTATGTAACAACGTTTACTTAAACTTTAAAACAGCATATTAAATTCATTTATATCTCAGCAATTTAAGGATCTGATAAAACTTCTCTGAGTTTCTACAGACCTATATCGCTAAACTCATGTCTTCTTAAAGTATTGGACAAAATTGTCGCAAATAGACTCTCGTGGTTTTTTATTCAGTAACCGTCACTTCGGGATTAGAAAAGATAAATCTTTACATGGATCATCAAAGCGTGGCAACCCCTTCTTGTAAGAAACACGTAAACATAAACTCATTAGACTTTCAAAGAGCTTCTGACAGAGTAGGCGAGCACACTATTATTGCTCCATTAGTCTTTGGAATGTTGGACCCAAAATTACTAATTATATTATAAACTGTATTAGCAATCGAAAGTCTATGATAAGAATTTCATTCAATTACTCTCAACCGTTTCCCGCGCATAATTGTATTCCCCAAAGGACATCGATTTGTGTTATGCTGTTCTTGATTCGATGCAGCTTAATTTCAATACATAGAAAAATCATATGTTGATGACTTTAACCTGATAACAAAAATAAATATTCTTCTAATAAATATTAAATTAAATGTACTATTTTACACAGTACGGATTAAAATTTTGATAGTATTATTTGGGTTACCAATTTCAAATATGAACAGATTTTTTAGTAAGATTTGTTGTGAATTGCTATGTTGTTCTCCTGAAATATAATTTATTCTGTGGAGATTTGTGATCATAGTATTTCCTAAGAGTACATAAAAAGAGAAATAAATCTTTAACGGAAAATAATCGATTAAGGTTATATCTTATATACAATGTTGTATGAGAAATAATATAAAAAAATACTGCATATTATATAAAAATATATTATCTGTGAGAATTTGTGAGATATGGTGATACTTTTTTGATTATGTCAAATTAATAAGGTATTTGGGAGTTTTTGGGAACATTTATTGAGTGATTTAGGAATGGCTGAAATATTTAAATGAATACAATATTAAAAAAAGTATAATAATAATTAATAAAAGTGAGTGTATTCTAGACTCGAGAATAATTTGCTCGATTGCAAATCAATAGTTTTGGAAACAAATATATATCGTGCTCTCGCCAGGCTATACAAAATTGGGTCTATGCGAACGACAAAAATATGAGAGAATCCCACAAACAACAAAACGCAGTAGCAAAACGAATACATACTGTAAAAATCACAGTAAATTGGGTTATACACGTATCGCTATTGAATATGTTGGTACTAACGTAAACTCAAATGTGGAAAAGTTGCCATTGTACGGAAAATATACGGCTGAGGGACATGTAAGGTATACAGTGTGCGTCAAAAGAAACTGTACATTAAAAATATATGGTAATAAATTACCGTTATTTTTATTTTAAAACTCTTTCATTGCCATGGTTTTTAAAATTGAAACAAGAAAAAATTACAAAAATTTTAAAAATATTTAATAATATTTTTTCGAGCACCTCCTTAAATAGTAAAAGTTGAGAATTTTATCCTTAGTGTACAGTTTCTTTTAATGCTTACCGTATGTAAATTGTTCTATTTTTAAATTTAATTAAAATATCAAACAGGCTGCTGATCTTACAATTTGCATCCAGTAGATTGGAACCCGTCTCTAGACGAGGATATTTCAGAAATTTCTAACTATCAGAACATCAATAAGTTCTTTGGCTACGTGATATTATCTACTTGGATATTTAATTGGTTAAAAAGGGAAAACTATACTTTTATAATTTGAAATAAATATAAACCAATATACCAACATACATAATGCAATAGTAATATAGTGTTTATTTTTATTTTAATCTTTAAAAGTTAATAATGAAATAGGTTATAATTTTGTTTTTTAAATGTGAAGTTTTATTTAAAGAGAATTCCACATACAGACAGACATAACAAACGTACAAAATTTATATTCTGTTTATAATTTAAATTTATAATTTGTGTTTATAATTTAAATTTTCAGCTTTAGTGGTTTTTAATATTGACATTTTATTAATACTGCTAAAAAAAGATGTCACGTAAAAATGTAAGAAAATTTAATTTTTTACAGATTATTACGTTCTAGTTACGTTACATTACATTTCTATCACCATTCGTATTGCTTTATACATAATAAAAACTGTTTCTTACTGCGGCGGTTACAGTCGATTGTAGCAAAGTAGACACAAATAAAGCCTTTGGGCTTTTGGTAGGGCAATTATTAACAATGATAACAAATATTTTGAATATATGAATATTTTTCGTTCTCTAAACGCTTGTTAAAACTGTAGATTACGTTAAAGTTCAGAGCAGTAATTTCTTTTCACATAATTAATTCAATTTTCAAAACAAAAATTGAAATTACGAAAAGCAATTAAATCTTATAACTAATTTATTTACGCCTGATCAACACTAGGAAAAAGTGTATTGTTTTTTTCTTTACTTACATGTAGAAATATTATGTGGCTTGCGTGGAGATGAGAACCGCAGTGTCCATTATTTTAGACGAATTTTATTTTATTTTGTTATTCATTCACTTTATACCTCCAGATTAGTGGTGGTAGTAGGCACTAATGTTTTATTAATCAACGTTGGGAGTTCTCTTCTTGACTATCAACTTTGTAGGCCGACATCCTGGTATTCAGCTCCTGAGTATTTGACTGGAAATTAAAATGAAAATTAGAATCAAGACATGCAAAATATATTTGGTCAAGAGGGAAATCTTGGTAATGAGCGGGAAAATGAACTTGCGATGCGGGTAGCATCCACACCGCTGATGAGGCCAGACGAAGGGTTTGAATGGTTACTCTCGGCGAAAGATAATGTGCAGAGACACATTTTCTCAAGTCAAATGGATTTAAAAGTAAATTTTTGTTAAGTAGTTACCATCAAAAATGTCTATTCAGCAGTAATCTGGGTATAGAAATTGGCATTTTATCAGGAGTCAAAAAAAAAAAAAGATTCAAGACCACTTGCTTCTGGAATGATCAAATGGTATGATCAAATTTCGAATCTGTAATGAAGTGACTGAATCACCAGAACACATTTTTGGAATAAATGAATATATAGGCAGGGATTGACCGTTGTTGATGCCGAACACTATCCTACAGCTTTCGAGGACACCAGGACTGCGGCGAAAGTTACAGTGATACTATACGCGTTGAGGGCGGTAGAATAAATCGTCTGGTCGCGGTATTCTTCTACGTCTAGCAACTATAAGTATATTTTAGTTTTTACTCACATTTGGTTACAAAAATTAAACGATGTACAGAAAACATCTGTGTATTTTGTAATAAAGTGATATAACAGCGATGTTTCTTAGCGGTGAAATGTTTTAATGTCCATCATTACTTTAGAGGTTTAACCATTTCTCATGCTGAAAAATATGTACTTTAAGGTACTGGGACGTTTGTTATTGAAAGAAATTCAGTGTAATAAGCAAAGATAGAAGTGAGAGAGTGATTGCTCATTGGTAAGGTCGAAGTATACATATGTATGTAAGCCAGGACCCAATTTGCTATTCTGAGGTACACCGTTCGCTATCCGCTGAAATCGCCCTTATTAATGACAAAATTACGGCCGCATGTTCGGTGTAGTGTAACAGACGAGAGTCTATTGTTTCGAGGGTAAAAATTACAAACAAAAATTACACAAAAAATACATAGCAATTTATGAGAAGGGAAGGCAACAAAGAATTTCTGCTTTGACTGTTCGAGTTACTAATGTACCACGGTGCGTCTGAATTTTACTTTGACATCTTTGAACTTTTACAATGTTGTAAGCTGAGATACTTCCCAATAAGTGTACTGTACAATATAAGTTTACAGTCAGACTTTAAGCGTGAGTTTCTACCAATTAATCAAAATATGTCTATATTTAGTTCGGTCTTCATTCCTAAAAAAAGGAATCATATATGCTATTAAATTATCTTTAATTAGTATACAGGATCTGGACCTACCTACAATTTTTGCGCGAACCTGTCTATAATTTTTGAGCCCTAATCGATAAACCTTGTTGGCTATAAACCATTGTTTTTGGGTTAGGGCGATGTCTTATCCTATCTTCGCCAGTCGGAGAAGTAATGCAGACGACGCTGTCCTAAAGTGATGGAGATTAATTTGGTCTGTTTCATCCATCTTCCTCTCCACAATCTTTGTATCCAGACCATCATCTTCTTGATCAGCGTCGTCTAGGAGCTGAGATTCTCTTAGCAGCATCCCAAAGGTAGATGCTATCTCCGATCCAGAGGAAAAGAAAGAACTGGCTCTGAATCGGGTGTAGATATGTTAAGGATGCTGGAAGGTAGTCATTCTCCTTTGCCTCTTCATCCGATATGCCCATGTATTCGTCCAATTGTATGTTTTTGACTTTGGATTGCACATTTTTATTATCCTAAGTACCTTCTATGGCTCCTTTGAATTAAAATGTATCCAAGACCGTGTTCTGGGTCTGCTAGGTATGGCATCCTTAGGCACCACTTCTGGCGCCCGTCCAGACTTCACCCAAGCTCGATATGATAATGGAGAAGAGACCCAGGGTTCTTTTGTCGGCACACTTTACTAATTTCACGTGTCCTTTTGGTGTCAGACACACATCTGATAAACTGGAACCGGTCCCAGATTCTCCTCCATTACTGCCAGAACCTCACTGTATAGGGTGCAGAAGAGATGCGAGCTACATAGTTTTAGCATCTGGTGCGTCGCCTTCAGTAGATCACTGTCTTATGACAACTGAATTTGCGCCAACGTTTTATCCAACTCATTAAGCTTATCTTAGGCCGAGGCCAGTGATTGCACCTCACGCTGAGTACGGCTGTCTATTGGGATCTTGGAGATTCTGCCTAAAACTTGCTTAGCGCTCAATCGCTCCCTGTTCCGCTATTTCTGGAGGAATCTTGCTTTTGGAAAGGCCGACACTTTTGGCTTGTTGTTTCTCGTCGGTTTAAAACCTGTATGCGGATTTTTGCAAGTTCCGTTATCGGCTTCCATAGTGGAGGTATTTTCCTTATTTTCATTTTGTTTTTCTTCATTAATTTTTTGGTCCCATGAGTTGCGGATAAGGGGAAGGTCCACCTGAGGCAAGGTCACCAGGTATCCACGACACTCCGTTAGCGACTGGGATATTTTTGATGGGCCACCAGCCAGGCTGACTCCCAGTACAGGTCGTGTAACACCTTAGTCCAGCTCATACCTCTACCCTATGGTGAGAGCCTTTTTTCCACCAAATGATTGCGGGTGCCCACCTTAGCTGACACCCCATCGGGCAAACACCATTACCAGCCGACACCCACGTGGAGAATCCTATTTATGCTACGAATGGAAATAAGTGCTGTTGTTTGAATAAATAATAAAATAGTGCTCCAATTCTCCCACACAATATATCTTAAAACTCGTATGAATACATGTTAATCAGCAAAAGCTCAGGCCAGTTTCAGGCGTTCTATTCGCTCTAAAACTAAATTATGAGAAACTGCTTCTTATTCATGAATACATCCGTCGAAAAAACGTACACAGACCGATTGGTAAACGGCTTTAAATGCAACCACTACGATAAATTTCTGGTTTGATCAGGCACAAATAATTTATTTATTTCTTTCTTTTTAATTAAAGCTATATGTTGGTAAAATGATAAAAAATATATTCAAAATCCTTCAGCTGAAGAAACTGGGCTGCTACCAATACAATAAAAATTTTTAAAAATCAATGATACCATCTTAACAGTTAATTAAAATCATTTTCAATATAACTTGAATTCAGAAAATTAAAATTTATTTATTAACCTTGCAAAGTTTATATAAATATTGAGTTGGTAAGTATCGCGGCGAGGAGACAATAATTTTTTAAAAAAAAAAAACTTACGGATATATATGAACATATATCTAAAACAAAAATTAGGCACTGACTTATAGAAATAAGATTAGTAATTAATCGAATAATTATTCCAGATTTAGAAAATAGTAATGTACTTCTGAAAATATCACAACTCTAACGAATACTCTTTTTTATTTTTAGATATGGGAAAAAATTCTTCTCCACAAAATCTCTTTACAAATGGTGGCCGATCACAATTTGCCACTAAAAACAATTCACGTGTCGTGGTACAAAAAGGAGGTTTAGCTGTTCTGCCGTGCGTTGTTAAATTAAATTCTCCAGCAACAGTAAGTTCGCTCTTGGCATAACAAAATCAAATTTGAAATGTATCCATAATATTCCATATAAAGTATTTTACTCAAACATACCTAACATTTTAAAAGTAGACTATACTGTACCTACTACGAAATGTAAAATTGTTATAACCGTATATACGCGGTTTACCGTGGTTTTAACCGNCTGTACCTACTACGAAATGTAAAATTGTTATAACCGTATATACGCGGTTTACCGTGGTTTTAACCAACCGTACATATATTTCTGATCTTAGAATAATGAGCGATTGACGGACGAGTACTTTTGAAAATAAGTTTTATAAAACTTCAACTAAATTACCTTTGCTTTTATAAAATTGCTCTATAGTTTTGGAAACTCTAATGTTTATAAAAAAAATTAATGTAATAAAATATAATTTTAAAAAGTTTTCCATCAGTAGTATAAATATCGAATCTAAAAGCATTTTGTATCTATTAAAATAGGAAAAAATCATTAAATATTAGCTAGCGTTTTTCTTTAGTTTCAATTCTACTACTTTTCAATAAATGATGAATATAACTATTTTAGAATCTTCTAAAATGTTCTCAACAGACGCTTGAATGTGGACTGACTTAAGGAATTATCCAGCATGAGAAACACTTTCATCAATAGAAGTTTATCTCTTAAAAAATGCCCCTACCATTTTCAGTACGTTCAATAAAAATGTAACTTTAACAACAACGCATCTCTGGAACGAATATTTAAAAAACACATTTTCAAAAAAGGAAACATATTTTATTAGAATTTGAGTTGCTATAAACAACAGGCGAATTTTTGAGAGTTTTCTGTGAATTATAGAATTTTCAATTTAATGCACATCTGCAGAAAAATCTGCTTCATTATTAGGGCATGCTGATAATATCACCAAATTTATAAATGAATGAATGAGTAAATTCAAATTTATATAACTCCTTCTGAAACGTACATTGTTTCTGGTATAAAAACGAATTTTATAGCGCTTTATTAATTTATTTTTTTAATTTTCCAAATGTTATTCTGTAGTGGGAATGAAAAATAAACTTTAAAGAAAAGTGTATCGTAAAAAGTACAAGTATTCATGTTATTAAAAACAAAAACAAAAATTTATTAGTTTTAAAAGTACATCGTAAAAAGTACAAATATTCACATTATTGAAAACCAAAAAAATAATTTTATTAGTATAGGACAGCCAAATTTAAAATTTTTTTTTACGTTCTGTAAGAAATTCGTAGACAAAAAACAAAAAAATGCATTTATAATTGATGTTTGGAAGAATTATGTTATTGTATAGTCTGACCCACAGTATCGTATAGGCAGCCTTTTTATAGAGTACGGTTTGATCGAATATTTCGAGTAGGTCTAAGGAATTAATTATCTTGGCAATTAGGTTAGTTCGGAGTGGCAGCTTCTAATATCAAAAAGCTCACTTGAGCACGCATAGCGGCCCGTTGCGACGTCACAGGTAAACGCATCTCTGTACTGACCACGTTCTACCAAAGTCAGGGAAGAGGAAGAAGTTGGTCAGCACAAGGGCTGCACAACAAAAGCACGATTACCCCACGATGAAGAACCAAACAGAATAACCGATATCTGCTCCTAGCAAGAGATGGGAATTGACAAAGGAAGTGGATAACAGTCTCCTCTTCCTCAGCAGATCTGCATCCACGGCAGAAGTCGTTGAATGGGAGCCGCATGCTTTCCGCATGTCTACCCATAACACAATGACCTGTAAGCATGTCCACTGGGATTGAGATAATGCCACGACCAAGCCCAAGTAATTGCTTGGTAAGTGGAGCAGGACTCTAAATTGACCCAGGATAGTTTGGCGTCTAGAAAGAATCTTCGCGAGATGGCTAACTTGACTGAGGCAAGTGGCATTCGTACGTCGATTGAAGAGGATTGCGGGAGGAGTGCGCCAGCTCTGGCGGGATCGTCGGCCTTATAGTTTCCCGGAATAATCTAAGAGTAATCCGTAGAGAAGAAAAGGGTTCGTGTCAAGGAGTACGAAAGAGAAAATATACGTGATCCGATGGGGGAATATCTTGGAAACAGTATCCCATCTCTGTTCGAGCGTGGATTTATTTTTCCCAAGTGAAGAATGTAGGTAGTTCTTTATGTACATTAACAATCGACCATATACCGACACAGTCTAGTAGATAGAATGTTGGCTTATTAGACGCCAGGCCACGGTTCAAACCCTAGGTCTGACATCCCCATCAAAACGAAATATGAAAAACTATTTCTTCGGCGACTTCCTCTCAGCAGTTTTTGGGCAAAATCTCTGAGAGTAAATAAAATTACTACGAAACATTTCTCACAAATCTGTCGTTCGGAGTGGACTTTAAACTATGAAATAAAAGAATACACAATATAAAAAAGCACAACATAAGTGGTGAAGGGTTGTACTGACCAATTATGTATGTTATAGATGTGACAACTACATTAAAGTGTATGTACCTACCACTTTTTCTACATTAGTTATTTTAGATTTATTCATTTATTAATATTAAGTGCAATAGATATACACCGATTAATTTCAGAGCTTTTAAAAATGATTTCTTATAGAGATAGATTGAAATACAAAGATTATTTTCTAACGGTTTATAACCCTATGAAATTGAAAACATATAAATTATTAAAATTACCTTTCTCATTGAACTTCCAACATTAGAAATCCTTTTAAGAATACACCACGTATATTTAACTATTCTATTGCGAATGATAATCGCTCCACACTATTGTTGAAATATAAGACGTCAAACCTTTTAAGTTAAACAACTTTTATATTAATAGCTTTCTTTCATAAGAAAGCTTATAACAAGTAAATCGACTAATCCGAAACACATTTTCATCACTACCATCAATACCTATGTCACAAAATGGATCCAATATAGAGGAATTGCAAATTCTTTACTTTCACAATATGCCAATAATGCATGAAATCCAAAAAATTCAAAATATGGAATCTGTCATCCAGTTAACACAAATTTCTCAGTTCAGACACATATGTCTCAAGAAATTCTTAGTAATCTACAATGTTTATTCTTTATAACCATGCTTTAAATGACTCCAAATACTTTACAAATATACTCAGATTCTCCACAACTTTTTTACTTTGACAGTAAAAGCTTTAGCACGACGATAAAGTTTGGTATACTTAATTATGTAATATTTCATGTATACTACTGGTAATACTTGTCATTTATTTGTGCTCATCGATGTCTGAAAAGTAGTCAAAGATTTTGAAACTGAATTTACCAGTAATCTCTGCTTTTAAGAACTCGAAGATATGCGAGGTTTTAGACCTATTTTTCTCAGGATTTACAATGGCAATGACTTGAGTTTGTTTTCCAGTGCTTCAAATTATGAAGAATTATAGTGAAGGTTAAACCCCACCTCTCTAAAACGGCGACAATTACCCTGATTCCTCCACAGCCTCCAGACATGGAAAAATTTTCATCCAAGAATTTATGTTTCATAAAGACATGATTTTCGTGGCGTATCCTATTTGCTGCCGGGCTAAGACCGTCGAAAACATGAACATCATGACACATGTCTAAATGGACGATCTAATGAACAGTTAAGCGGATACCAAAGTGCAATTTTTTCAGTATCTTTAGTGATATCAAGTTCTTGTAATGGATTAAGAGTGCTTGGAACCAATAAAATAATTTGTTCGTAAGACGTTATCAAAATTTCTATGAGGTTTTGAAAAGTAAAAGTTTACCTGCCAATTTTTTTTTAATGTTCCCCTTTAATCAAGACACTTTCCCAGATACAGAATAATCTTGCACCAGTATAATAGCATTTACCATAAATATTGTTACGTTTTTACCTTTTAAAAACGTTTGAAATATGAGCTCGTAGATTGCAAATAAAAATACAAATAATTTTGTGTTCAGTTTTAATTAAATTCTTTATTATTCACACAATTTTGTGTGCCTCTGTTCAAAACTGGTTCTAACAACAACAATTGCTTTATCTGTTATTCCTTTGTTTATGCTCTTGGCGATAAACAATAACAATTATCACACAATTGTTCTGTAGGTCTTTGTAACGGGGATCTTCAAACCACGATTGGTTTACTTCACACGCAACGCGTCTTCACACAAGACTGACTGAACTTCTATTTTCCCTTTACATGCTTTGTCTTGCTTTTTATATAGCAACGTAAACAGTATGATGAATATTCTCGTAGGCGAAGGTTCTGGTCTTCGTCTTCACGGGAATTCTATGAATGCAAGCATCGTTGTTTACATTTAGTTATGCTTTAATGTTTGTTGTTTTTGTATCTTGTTTACGTTCGTCCCTACAGTGTTGTGTTGCTTGCCGTTTGCTTGTTTATCCTTTTTCGTTATATTGATGTTGTTGTTTTATTTTTTTATTTGTTAATGAAGCAAGCATGTCCGTTTTACACCATTTTCATTTTCGTAACAATATGTTAATTTTGCTTCCTTTATATAATTTCTGATTTCGGTTGATAATTTGTCCGATTTCTTCTAACTCTCTATTTTGTACCAATCTTTTTTTATTAAATCTAACCTTACTACTAGTTTTCTCGATTGCCCAATGCTTTTATAGTCTAATAAAAATTGGCGAAGTATGTCACTGAATCTTGACAATGGTACATTGTATAAGCACCGATTCAATTCATTAATTATTTTAACAGCATTTTCTGCATGTCTATTCGTTGCGGGATGAGCCACAAGGGTTTTTCAATTCCATTGCTTTTAGAAAATTCCCTTTCGAAACAAGAGCTTAGTTATCCGAAGCTATGCTGCTTGGTAAACCAAACTGAGGAAACAAACCCTTCAAAACAGAAATGACCGTGCGACTCGACGTATCCATATGTAAATATTCAAGCCATTTGCTAGAACTGTCAACCTTTACCAAACATCAGTGATTCATAAATGGACAGAAAAAATTAATATATATGCTTGACCAGGTCTCTTTCAATTTATCAGCGCTGCTACGTACGGAGCACACATCTCTAAATCCTTGTTTTGATTTCGACACCAACAACATTTCCCAGCCATCGACTTCATCTATTTTATTTATTTACTATTCCCATACACGTGTGGCGCTGGAAATGAATTACACCATTTCTAAGCACCTTGGAAACAACTACTCGATTCCTCAGATAATTTCACTCTAATCTGAACAAATTTTCTAATCCATTATCAACTCGCATTCTTTGCCAACCATTTCTAACCATATCTTTCACTTTTATTAAAATTTTATCATTTCTAGTAATTATGTTGAAATGTAAAAAATTTAACAATTAAGTTTTTTGATTCAAAAAATAGAACCAGTGTCATTGCTTGTGACAAGTTACAGGGCAAAAGACATAAAAAGCATAGACATATAGAACTGATACATAGCTGAAATAGTCAGCTGTTTTTGAAACTTGGGGATGGTAAATTATATTATATTGTGAATGGTATCGATAAATAGTGCTTTACTACTTTCCCGTTTATTTTGCTTTNATATTGTGAATGGTATCGATAAATATTGCTTTACTACTTTCCCGTTTATTTTGCTTTGGTTATGAAAATAAAAAAAATCGTCATAATAAAGTTTACTATTTTTAACACATTTATTTTATGAACTAAATTTTTATACTAGATATCGATTGTTTTTATGTACTGAGTGCCCCTTTTCTTTTGAATTTATTAATGAGAAATGAGAAACACTCATCTTGTGTTCTTTTCAAGCTTTTCGTAGGCCTTAGCAACACAAAATATCATATATTTAAATTCATAAACCTGTAACTAATGTCATAAATTCCTTTAAGATCACAATGTGATTTTCCATTTTTCCCAAAACTATTTTTGTTTGCTGATTATTTTACCACAGCAGCTATTGAGAACAAAAAATCTGTTGCAATAAAAAAACGCATAGAACAGGAGAAACACATTTAATGCAAGATTGCGTGGTATGAACTTAGTGACTTAGAGCAAATTATTTATATAAACATCGTTGGGAAAACCACTAGATTTCGGTGGTATTCTTGAAAAATAATCTGATTTATTACAATCTGTAAACTGGCACAACGACCAGTCAATATGCAGAAGTGTTTATTATCCATTACTAATACAAGTTTTCGGCCGTACAAATATTGATGAAATTTTGTAATCTCGATAAGAATAGCAGCGGGTGCTTGATTCAGTTAATAGCATTAATATGCTTCGGATCTATTGTCTGCTTCGGATCTATTGTCTGCTTCGTCTTAAAATTATAATTGAACTGTGATAAGTATCTATGTGAATCTAATAAATCTTTAAACCCATCCACTATTTTAGAGCTCGTACTTCACCAACTAAATGACGTATTAGATCTTAAGAAATACAAAGAGAGTGAAGTACAGTTAACACATATGGTACAAAAAGCTAATAAAAGTTAATAATCCCTAAAAATGCTTGTTTTTCTAATAATGTTTACTTTTTGGGTGAACATATAAGCCATTCCTATTTATAATATAATCCAAATAGTTAATCCCCTTACTTCTCTTACTAACTTTTCGAATTTAGGCCCAACTATTTCCGCTATAGTTAAAGGTACTTCCGTACCGTGGTCTACAAAAGATTGGTATGAATTCTTCCACCAAATTTAAAGCCGCCCTTAATGAACTTAAATAGAAATAAGTACAAAATTTGTACACAATTTTCTGCCCCTCGTTAATATCATGGGACATTTTGAGTTTTTAAAAAATTTTTTCCAACCACCATGTTTACTTTATCCAGTTTCTTTACTTAACACAGAAAAGAGATTTTAACTATCTTCTATGCTGACATTTTCTTCATGTGACCTCGCCGTCTCGGATTATTACATATAAAACCGTAAAACCACACGATGAACTTCGCTGTTTTCATAGTGTTTTCACACCAAAAGTTAAAACCTGATTTTAGCATTAAAACCATAAACAGCTGATTTTACGTTCACACTGCAAGTTTTCTTAAATCTAGTTTTAACATACATGACATTTATGACTGTCCAACAGCTGTTTTTGTTTAAGAAAAAAATAAAAAATAATAAGATCTAAGAAATAAGCAATAAATTAAAAATTATACTAAATATTGCAAAAGAATACTTTAAAATAGTTTACCCATTTATAAAAAGTGTAGAAGTGCTTGTAAATCAAGTAGTTTTATATA